>JAAAKQ030124885.1:0-13684 GCA_010016005.3 Zanna intricata | reverse complement strand
TGACAATACTGAAAATAATCGTATTATGTGTCACATAAATTATGAATTATAAATAAAAACATAAAACTTATATTATATAACTAAAGATATAAAACATTACTTTTACTTATCATTATCTAAAACAACAGAATAGAGCGTAAATAAACAACTCTATGACAAATTAACTGTTAAAGCCTACATCGGGTCATACTGACCCGAACAGTACATTAGTATAAACTACAAATATGTGATGAAAAATTAATATAAAAAGAAAAAAAAAAAATTGCATGTAAACTTTGCATTTGGAGATACAAAGTCATAGAATTATATCATGAGGCCAAACTCAGACCTTTCTTCGCTAGCCAGTTACTCACCATACCGACTCTTGTGCCAACTCCTCGACTTCTGCCTCTGTTTACCCAGCAAGCAAGAGGGCCAGGTCGTCAGCGTATGCAATTGCCCGAGTATCTCCAGGAAGGTGTATTCTCAGGAGGTCATCATACACCATGTTCCACATCTGGGGACCAAACATGGATCCTTGCGGCACCCCTCCGAACATCTCAAACGTCTCTCCGCCTTCCTCAGTGTTAACCGTGATCCTCCTATCATGAAAACAGTAATTCATGACTGCGATAATGTACTCGCTGAGTCCCCTGGTTCTCAGCGAGCCCATCACCACTTTCCATGGAACGCTATTAAAAGCATTCCGTATGTCTAGGAGGATCACCAGAGGGATCTTCCTACGGCTCCTTGTGCCGCTGGCTCTGTCCCATGCCCAGCCTACAACATGTTGCACCGCTTCTATCGTCCCCTGTTGAATCCATATTGGTTAGGACCTTCCCTTGTTGAATCCATATTGGTTCGGTAAGAAGCCCCCACTTCCTGAAATCACTGAAATCCCTGGCGAGTATGACTGGCTTTGTAGACTGCTAATCACCCATTCCACGTCCGAAAGGAATTCTCCCAACCGCTCATTCGTGCAGTTCGGGGAGATACATCCACAGACGACCAATAGTTCTGCAAATTCAACTTCAAAGAAGCCCTCTCCCCGATCTACCCTGTGGACTGAATAGTTAGGATGAAGCATTTAGGATGCCTGCATCACCATTCCTATCCACGATGCAAGGTTCTGCAGCCACCACCCCCATGTTTGGTTTGGAGATGAGGAGGAGGTCAATGCCGCCAACCGTTGAAGCCGCCAAGTCATGAGCAGTCGAGCCTCTGTTAGCGTTCAGCTGTAAACATTTCATTGCCGATTATGTTTACAGGTCCAACCACCCGTGCGATGCCCTGAATCACCACAGGAGATATGTTTCATCCCTCTGTACACTCCACCTGCCTGTGCTGCAGCCTGCCACAGATAAACATTTTTTGCTACAATCTGGACCTCTGCACTGCGCTGCGGTATGTCCTGCCTCCCAGCAGTGGTAACACGAAGTATCTGGCTGCCGAAGTTCTACCCGACAGGACTGCCCCAACGAGCAGCCTCTTTGCTGACATCAGCCTGTGTGCATCTCAGGCTAGCAGGATCATCGTTGCGTTCTGGATACTCCTATACGCTGGTCGTATGGAAGTAACCTTAGCCATGGCTTCCAGTCCCAGTGCCTTATCCACCGCTTGTCGTAATCATCTTTTGTAGCCTCCACGTCAAGATCATTAACATGCACTATAGCCGGCCTTGAGAGGGACCCCCTATAAATCACCGTCACCTCCAGTACTTTGTCCTTCAACTTTTCCTTTAGGCTTGCAGCAGTCCCACCACCGTCTTTTAGGCGGACTTCTATCTCCTCCCCTCTACGCTTTCTAACAGAGAGGATGTCCTGTGTCATATCTTCTCCTACCAACATCTTAACTTGACGCAGAAGCTCTGCATAGGAAACCCCCTGTCTCTTCACCAACACCGTTGTGGTTTTAACCTTTTCTTCCTTGCCGTTCATATCCTTTCTTTTGTCTTCCCCTGAGAGAAACAGAGGGATCTTCCATGCTGCAGATCTCGCCCACTGTTCCAGTGTTTTCTTAACAACATCCCCCAGCTTCCTTCAGGTTGTTGCTACTACCAATTGCCTCTCCTCTATCCTGGCAATTTTTTGCAGTCTGCTGAGGACGTGGTCTACAACTTCTTCGCCTTCCCCCTTTACTGTCAAGACATATGTGTCTCCAGCTTAGAAGAGCTTAGTGTCTCCAGTCTTATAAGATTCATAAATTTTTTACGATATCAACAATGACTAAAGCAATAATTTACAAAACAAAGCTGCCAAGGGGGTTAATAATGTTGAGTAACTTGAGGTACTGGAGGTGATTGTATATTTAGAGCTAAGAAAAGGCACTGAGCTTTGATGCCTAGTGGAACAGTA
This sequence comes from Zanna intricata, assembly GCA_010016005.3. Lineage (NCBI taxonomy): Eukaryota > Metazoa > Arthropoda > Insecta > Hemiptera > Fulgoridae > Zanna > Zanna intricata. The sequence continues at coordinate 11,351 of JAAAKQ030124885.1, read as the reverse complement.
GATGTCGAATGTTCCTGATATTGATTAAGAGGTGATGGAAAACACCACATCAAAAGTAGGATGATTTGGTTGCACTTTAATGCAAGCTGCAAAGGAGCAGATCATGTGGTTTCGTTTATTACAAAGAGAAGAACCCCTGTCCAAAAATAGACTTACCACAGGGCTTGAATGAAACATACCTTTAGCCAAACCAATAAATGAATGGTGGATTGTATCAAGAATCTATAGAGTGGTGGCCTGTACTGATAAATAAGCAATGCAGCCATAGTCTAAGCAGTAATGGACCAGAGCTTACAGAAGTGCAATATGCATACACTATCAGCTCCCCAAGTACTGGATAGAATTCTCAGCATGTGTAGCATTTTTAGAAATTTAAGCTTAAGCTTAAATATGTCCGTGTATTTTAGGCTTGTGGTCTGGCTGACCCATGTCAGTCAGTCAGCCAGACACAACCCTAAAATTCTAACCTTCATGCATGGTTTTTGCACACAGTTTGTTATAATATTTATGATTACAACAAATCATTTTCTAGTATGAAACTTTTGGATAAGATTGTTCCAACTTGAATGTGAAAGGCCCAACTATTGAGCAATACCATAATAAATACAAGCAGATTCTCTTTTATACTCCTTTCATGCAGTGTATTTAGGATTTCTCTCCAAGTCTTGTCGCACACCTTTTGCATATCAAAAAATATAACAACCAGGCACAGCATTGACAAAGTAGGAAAATGTTTTCAATAACAGATTCCAGGGCAACTACATGATTGATAGCCGACCTACCTTGGCGGACACTGCACTGTTTGAGGGGCAATTACGTGTTTATCTCAAGGTATCTAATTAGATGACACTCATTCTATCAACTTGTACAGGATACTGGTCAAGAATATAGGGTGATATCTTGAGGGGCATGATTTATTTTTACCAGATTTCAGTACAGGAATCACTAATGCTTCTGACCAAGAATCTGGAAACATCTGATCAGAGACCATTTTATTATAAATATACAAAAGATATTGTAATGCAGTATCTGGGAGGTGAGATAATATACACAGTCTGACATCATCATTTCTAACAGAAGTATCACAGGAATTACACAAGGTATACACCTTAGCTCATCAAAAGAAAAAGGAATGTTTAATTCGTTTTGCAAATCATTATACCCGATCCAATCTGCTTTTCCAACCACCCATCTGAGTATCTGATTCTTAAGCAAATGAATCTATTACCGACCAAAATAACAATTAGTCTGATTGCTTCCAAAAATGTTTTTGGAAACGCACCGAGTAAGACAAGGAAGTAGGGACACTGAACATGAGAGATAGATGCACGAAGGTGTAACTGATGAAGATGAAATAAACATCTATGACTCATCGTTCAATAAGCAAAGATCTAAGTTCTGCTCACTTCAATCAACTATAGTGCCTCCGAAAGAACATGATGATGTGCCCCATAAATAGCAATGGGCATTGAAATCACAGATTATTACGCAGAATCTGTGAAAACAAATCTGTCAGATCCTTACTGACCCCCATCAAAATCTGGGCTAAGGTATAAGTTGCAAACATTTATTATAAATAGCACCAATATCTTTACTGCACGATTGTTTGTATCCAGTGGAATCTGCTGGAAAACAGTCACATCTTCTCCTCCTTTATCCTCAGCTGGATGGTCGCATCTCCCGCAGACGTACCCACAAAAATACTTCACGCTGGTGATGGAGATGAGTTTCCTGCAGACACAGTATTACAGGATTTTCTTTCTTTAGAAGAATTTCAATTCCTCATGCTGAGAATGGAGACCACAAATATTCTCCAATGGATAATCTGTAGCAATAAAAAATACTTTTTCTAGTTATAACCACTATATGCAAGTTACTTATCAAATACAATCTGGTTTTTCTTTTTGGTTTCTAAAATCTTTAAGAAATGCTTTGCTTCTTTCTTAGACACTTCATTTGCCACCATATCCTCGTAGAAACCTTGAGATGGTGGAGGGGACTTGGTGAGAGAACTTGGATGGAGTTGCCTGAGGGGTGGAGATTACTAGGCGATGATGTTTTTATATCCCCTCTTCATTGGGATCTTAGTAGTTTGCTGCGTAATCGCTGCAGCAGAGATCTTACGTGGTGGTGTACTGACTAAACTGGTTTTTGGTAAACCACACGGTTTAAGGTTTAAACCAAAAACCAGTTCAATCAGTAGTTCAACAAAATTCTGTAATTATTACAGAAAAATAAAACAATGTAAATATTTTTCAAATAATAACCAGTCAGTGCCTAATTCTAAATAGTTATTTAGAATAACTATTTAGAATTACGAACTGTTTATTATTTTGAATAACTATTTATAAAATTATTTTTCATTCTAAAACGAAAATAATGTAAACATTTTTCAACTATTAACCAGTTGCTGCCTAATTCTAAATAGTTATTTAGCCTACTAAAAGTGGGCGTTTATTAAAAATAATAGGCAATAAGACAATAACCAAAACTTTTATAATTTCCTTTCTTTTGGCAATAGTAACAATAACTATACTGAATTGTTTTCTTATCATACATTTGAAATCTAAACACATCTTGTATATGATCTTCCACTATCGTACTAAAATGAAAAAGATGATAGTGACTATAAAGTCAAGTTAAAAGTGTCTGTGAAATCAAGGAACATAGTAATAACTTATGCTGCAACTGAAATTAGTAATAACTTATAAAAACAGAATCCTATAGTGCTGCAATAATCAACATCCCAACCCCCATAGGGGAAAATACCCACCAAGTGGGTGTCTTCCCTTGTCTGGGGAAGATACAGGAATCACTTTTAGCAATATACTTTTCATAATTAATTTTTCAATATTTTTACAGCCAGAATGAAAATAGTATGGCTGAAGGAAAATAATCAATTTAAACTAAAATAAACCGATTTTTTAATTTCTTAAGGAAAAAATGTTTTAGAGTACAGTAATTCAGCTAAGTTAATTTAAATTACTATTTTTAGAGAATCTTTAATTGTATAAAAGTAATTTTAATTTCTGTACTAATATTGTTATTAAACAGTTCAACAACATTTAATTTTTTTCTTATTTTAAAAATGGAATTAACTGTTCTTGGGCAGGGTTGGTTATCATCTTCACTGAAGATCACTCATGTTTTATTTTCTTGGCAAGTTTTATTTACAATGTTATTTAGATCATACGTAGCATTTATTAAAAAATTTGTTACATTTAAGGTGGCCCATTATTTAGAAAAAAACTGAAAAACTAAGTGGGTTTACAAAGGACGCTGAAATAACAGGGTTTACATATCTACAACAATATTAACAGTAACAGTCCATATTGTAACACATATAATCATACCTTTTTCTCCCTTTTCCTTTTTTTCTTCTTTTTCTTTTCACTATCTGAGCTTGAATCTGAGTGCTTATGCTTTATCAACTCTTCTTTCCCTGATTCTTCTTCATCAGAACTAAAAATTAAAATTACAACATAGAATTAGGGTTGAAAAAAGATTGGTAATTATAATAATGGATAAACAATAATATAAGGGAAAATATGTATTATTCTTATACTACTAATATAAGTAAATTACTTCTTATGAATTTACTTCCACTAAGCTTAATTTTTTTAAAGATAATAATCTTTCTCAAAATTAATAAAATAAAATTCTTAATTTCAGCTAAGGTGACTGCCATTTTAATAATAACAGTAAGGTTTAAGTTTTCATAATTAAATATCTAATTTCCAGAGCTAAATAAAACATAAAGTTCATAAAACATGTACAAAGAAAATGAACATTCAATTGAACGTTCAAATGAATGTTCAAAGAAAATGAACGTTTTGTAAAACATAATTTTGCATTCTAACTTATAGTAATTCAAAATCTTTGTTTACTAAATCATATGACATACATCCTGTGAATAACTAGATGTTCATCACCCACCTGCAAGTTTCTAATTGTGCTAAATTCAGTAATAATGAAATTTAAGTAGTCATACCACAATATAAAATAGAATCATGCCCCTTCCCCTTTCACTCCTCTAGAATTTTTATTATATTTGAATTTTTATTCAGTATTTATTAATGCCTGTTAATGCAAAGAAGAAAAAATGCAAACATAACAAAATAAAATAAACATAACTACATTAAAACTAAAGAACAAAAAAATATTCCAAAAACAACAATGAATGTGTGAGTAAGAGGAGAAGCAAAAATCAATAAAACTGAGAGAAAAAAAAATGAAAAAAACTCACTAATAAGAGATGAAGTATCTAATTTTTGCAGTTATTAATTTTTTGAGTCTGTTGTTCAAAGTTTTGTTTTCAGAGTAATGACCATGAATCCTACATGTATAATGCTGACCCCAAATGTTTCTAAAAATTGTAATCAATTTAAACAGTAAAAAATTTAATATACTGGGCAACCTAATAGAAAAATTATAATTTTTCTAATTATTACAAATTTTTGTTAAAAATTAATTTTGTCTAAAAATACAAGTGAATAATGGAACTAGAAGCTGAAATCAGTTGTTAAAAGAATGTATATATATATATATATATATATATATGTTTCACTAATACCTTACACAATTAGCAAGAATATTGTAACTGTGGAAAAAATAAGACCAATGTGGTGTTCACCTATTTGGCTTTTTACTCCTTCACAAATCAAAAAAAAATAAAAATAACTTTAAGAAAACTTAAGAACTGAGAAGAACTTCACAAAGAGGAAATAAAAATGTTGAATTTGCTGATGACCTTATATTAAGAATTCATGTAATGTGATGTTTTTATGTCATGATTTGATTTTTTTGTGTGTTGCTCAGATGGTTAAATGGTATCCATTTTATCCAATATATGAGTTATTTTCTGATTATTTTTCATATACAAGAATGTGATGCACTGTTAGTTTAGTTTAATATTTTTGTTATTATTTTTTGTGAGCGTGTTTCAGGGCAGGACTGTGTTATCTGATTGTGTGCACTAGGTATTTTATTATATTGAGTACTTGTATGTAGTTTTTAGATGGTGTATGTGTGTATCATTTGGTGGATTAATCTTATGAAAGCAGTTGGTTTATGTGAGGCTAGACGGTTTGAGATGTTGTTTGTGAGAGTATCTATAATTATTGTTTTTCTATGAGTGTTGACTGGTTTCTGTGATGATGAGATCATGTAATTTGTTTACTTATGTGTTCATATTCAACCAAAAAGTGTAATTTATGATGTTTTGTTTTTGAGTTTTAATGGTTCTTCATATTTTTTTGTATTAACGTGGTACAATAGGAAATTGTCATCAGAGTATCTGTGCCAATACTTAATTATTAGAATGTTTGTGATTTCCAAAGTAAATAAAATGAATAGGTGAAAAAACTGTTAAAAAATCAATATCCCACATCTGCTGGTTATTTATTTTATTATTTATGTATTTACACTGATCAAACAGTACACAACTTCAAATAAAAAGCAATGACACTTAAAGATCCTCCACAACAATGCCAAACCAATATTTGCCAACTATCTCTTACTCAAAAATCATTAATTCCCTATCACTGATAACAACTTTGATATTCTATATATTCAATAGGACCACATAATAATCACTACAAAATTATAAAATAAACATGTAAAAAAAAATATAATAAAATTAATTGGCACAATTCACATCCAGCACAAATTTAGCTGCATTCTAAATACATATTTGCCACATTCAAAAACACTACCAGCAATATTAGCTGACACCATTGAGAGCAGCAACATGTCTAAAGGAAGTTACAAAGACAACTAAAAACATTTTGAAGTTAATTATTAAAAGCATTTATTATCAATACAAACTTAATTCAATCTGCCTTTAAAAAAGTTAACATTACTAAATTATCAATTTTTGTGTTCAATGATGCTGCTCTGAAAGAAAATGATTCCTTTCAGTCAAGCTGTGGCACTGTTTTAATAGATCAAAGGAGTAACACATCTACCCATAATTACCTAATTATGTATAATTACATACAGATTTGAATAATTTATTATTTAACAGTTTTTAACAGTTGTGACATTCTTTAAAGCACCTGCCTCTTAAAATTATCCACTTATAACTAGAATTCATTAAAGAAGAAAGTAGAGATTTAAAGATAATAAGTTTCTGTAATAAATATCTATTTTGATGTAGCAGCTAAAATAACATATAACTATTTCTGTTTTTGCACAGATAATGTTTACATAAAAATACTTTGCTATTCAGTTTGTGCTAAAATCAGGCAACAAAATACATATCTTAATAATCTTAAACTATCTTAAGCCTACTTAAAAAATTACAGACCACTTACTTTTCTGCATGTAGAGGAGATTTTCCCCACACCTGTTCTACTCCAGTAAGTGTTATTCTTTCTCTTTCCTTTCTTCTGTGATCCATAAAGTCATCTTCATGAGAGGGTCTCTCTCTGTACTCTCTCCTTCGATCGTCACGTCTGCTACTAGGAGCTCTGTCAAATGGTTTTACAAATTTATCACTATATCCATTTGATGAACTTCTCTTTTTTAGTGTTGTACTAGTCATTTTTTTTTATTTACGTAACACAACGTTTAAAACCGGTTACTATCTTCCTCACGTTAAATAAATAATAATTTAGGATTTCTAAAGGTTCCTGATAAAAATAAATTAGCTATAAACTCTTAATCAAAATACTAACCTATATAACAAACAAGCCTGCATCACTGTCAATATTCTTAACACGTAAGTAGCACTCCTAGCGGATGATTCAGTAATTCATGATTACCAGTTACGCTCCCCGGGAGCGTTTCATCCGTACGGGAGTTCGAATCCCGATGCATGGCATTTTCACACACGCTATAAATCATTCATCTCATCCTCTGATAATACACCTAACGGTGGATCGAGAGGTTAAAAAAAAGAACTAGTATAGTGAAAAATTAACCGTGTTTATATAATCGATTTCCCAGACTGTAAAACTGAGTAATTTAAAATGCATAATAATAAATAAGGTCAGAAAATTAAAATCATTACTAACAAACTTTTTGCTCTGTTTCAATTAACGATTTATAATGAGTAAAAATTATTAATTTTATTCCACCCTACAACGAAACACCACAAACCCGTTCCAGTTCTCAATGAACTAGGATCTATTTTATCTTTAAATTGGTTTACTTTCTACTGCATTTGAAGAATTCAAATTCTTCCTTTTTATAATACTTCTCTCATCCTTTTTTTGTTGTCTTCTCCGTAACTAGCGTAAGGTATTACTTCAGAGGATGGTATGTATGAATGTAAATGAAGTGTAGTCTTGGACTGTCTCTAGTCGATCATTCTTGAGATGTGTGGTTATGTACGAATGTAAACAATGAATGATTGTTAACTCAACCACCAAATAACACCGGTATCCACCATCTAGTATTCAAAACCGTATAAACCCTTTGAGAAAAAGAAAAAAGAGTATACCCTTTTTGAAAAAGAGTATATACTCTTTTTTTCTGTTTAGCTTCCTTCTCTTTATTTCAGAGGATGAATAAACATGATATGTATGAATGTGAATAAAGTGTAGTCTTGTACAGTCTCAGATTGACTACTCCTGAGAAGTGTGGTTAATTGAAACCCAACTACCAGAGAAAACCGCCATGAGATATCAAATGAACAGAAACTTATTTTCATCTTGGGAGATGAAAAAATAATACAATTTCTGAAGTACCTTCATTATCGTCCTCCATTATCATTCCCCCCGGTATGTCGAACATCATAATCCCATGATTTATATTGCATTTATTGCTGTGAGTGTAAATACTGTAATACCAAAATTTATTACTTAAGTTCATGTCCATTATTGTCTGTATAAGTTTTAGATAATTCCAGCTAGAGATTGGTGGTATTATTATTAAATTACAATTTAGCAATCATACTCATATTCATTCTAATTAAATCACTATATTGAAGGTACTGTTATTTGGATTGTTTGATATCTATCTTTAAAATTATATCGTAGTTATTCGAGCAATGTTGTACTGTTATTTATCTTATTCCTTAATGAACTGTTTACCAGTAGTCCTCCATAATGTGTAACCTTTACCAAAAAGTTTTTCTAAGCATATGAGGACTACACTTTCAGATTTAGTAAACCCATCAGGTATTAGATCTGAATTAGACTGCATATCTTTTTCAGTATACACAATGAAGGACCATGTGTAACCAGTTGTTGATTCATAAACTTCACATGTTTTAATGCAAACTTTTGCTGTCTTCTTAGGCATGTATTGGTGATAAGACAATAAGTCTTTCCATAAAAGCAAAGATTCATCAATGCAGATATCTTTTGTTAGAATACAGGCTTCTTGAAAGTTATTGCTAAAGTGAGAAACTATAGGTGAATTATGAATTATTTTTTTTGTCCATTAAAATTTTCTACTTATGTATTGTCATTGAGATGAAGAAATTTTGACAGCAACTCATATTTGTCACAACATGATGGAAGAAAAAATTCTGCTTTCCAGTAATAGGTGTTTTGAGAAATAGGATTTTTACTGTTGTTAGAAAGTTGGTCTATTGGATATCCCCATGAAAATAAACATACTTTTTTTTTGTTACCCTATATCCTTGGGCCAGTCCTCCAATAAAATATAGTTCAGCCCAGGGGTGTGTTCTTACTTGTAAGAAAAGCCTTCCCATTTACCAGCTCTGTGTTTGGCATGGTAGGTCAGCCCACCCCCAGTGGACCGTCTTTTTTATTACCTAACCTGCCTAGCCTCTAATTTCCAAGGCGTAGGTAACCATGCACGGCAAGCAGCACCCGTGACCACACCCCTTTAGGCAGGACATGATCTTGACACCCTCATTTTATTATTATTTTTAATTTTTTTATAGCCACACTTATAATCACACCAGTAAAGATTCCCAGTAAAGATCTATTGTGGATCCTGGCAAGATTTATTGTGGAGACCTCGGCCGATCATCGGAATCGGCACACCTAGCCGTGCCGACCCGCCCGACCAGGGCTATACACCCTGCCTCAGCGCTGAAGTCCAGCTACCACAGGGCCTAAAGAAAATTACAAAACATACAGCTACCACAGGGCCTAAAGAAAATTACAATTACATACAGAGTCCTTCATTAGTACCCTGTCCATTACAGTTAAAATTAATGCTTAAATAGAAGAAAATAGAAGAGGTATTAACTGAAGACCAGTTTGGATTTAGAAAGCAGATAGGAATGAGAGAGGCAATTTTAGCACTAAGGCAAGTACTAGAGAAGCAGCTGAGGAAAGGAAAAGCCACATTCATATCATTTGTAGATCTGGAAAAAGCTTTTGATAATGTAAAATTACTGCCTAATTTGCACATTAATTTCCTGCATTAATGTGAGTGTATGAAGGGCCAGGGTTATGGCCTTGCTTGCCATAATCGTAGGATCTCAGCTCCTGCCTTCTTTCTGGTATTTCCTTCATGTCTGGTGCATCTTTCTTGTATTAATAAATCCACTGGGGGAACACCGGCCAGTATGCATATAGCTTCATAGGAAATAGTCCCTCCCTCTACGAATCATGAGACCTTGCCAGTGATGAGGAGGCTTGCATGCTCAATGACACAGAGTAGCTAGATCAAAGGTACAACCATATCAGAAAAGTATCTGTTTTGGAGAAACAGTATATAAATTTCTGTTTTCCAAATTGTCATCAGTCTCATTTTGAACATATTAAATTTTCTTGCCCCATACTTTGAAAATATGAAACCATGGCAGGCCAGCATTTTGTTTTCTACAGCTGGTAAGAATGAAAGCTATCTTGTCGGGACATGTCCAATGAGGGAATCTTTCTATTTCAACAAAATTAAAAAAAAAAAAAAAAAAACATTTAGAGCTACTGAAAGTTTGGCAAACATTTACAAGTGACCAAATATTGTTAATACAAAAGCCTTGATATCAAATGAAAGTGAATAACATCCCTTCTAGGAAGTATTATGCATTCACTACGTGTGCTGGATATTTGGCCCTAAGGTGTTTTTATTCTCTTTTTTAGAGAAGTTGGAACTGAACAAAATCCACCAAAATTTGCAATCAGCTGAATATGCAGAAAGTTTAGAAATGTCAAAATATTGTGTTCATTTAAAATAGCCATGATCCTATCTTTAATTTTCATTACAATTTCATTAAAACCTTCATACAAATCAAGGAGTCTATCGCACATTCCATTTTTTTACATCAAAGTACCTGAGGACTAGAGGGAAAATTTTTTTATTTCCATGGTTTGATACATCTCTTCATATACTATAAAATGTATGGTCATTATTTAGATCTGAAAGAATTATTTTTACACTAAATGGATCCAATGCATCTGTTACTAATGTTTCTGTTCTTCCACAACACATTTTTGTTGCAATTTCTGATTCAGGAAATATCACTCAATTTAAATTAGTTTTACTAAACAGAACAGTCTAGTAAATGATTTGATAAAGCATGCCTATTAGTATGGTATGCCCTTGCTAGCTCAGTAGTAGCAGCTATTTTTGACTTAGTAAAGTTTCTTTATGAGAAACAAATGGTTTTGCCGTCTTAGAAGTAGAGACTTGTTTCATCTCTGACTTATGATTCTGTGGTCATACAAGCTTTCTCATCATTTTCTGTGCCATGTTCTGACAAATTCCTTTTTGCATATTTTACAATATATTCTGTAAACAGTGCTTACCTCTCTAATCCAAACATAAGTCCTTTCCATATTTTACTGCAATATCATTATCTTTTAGTTTTTACTTCTTCTTTTTAAGGTAAGTTTCTTCTATTTCACTTTCTGATCACTTAAAAGCATAATCCCAATGAAATAACAATCAAAATTATTGATTACAGTTTAAAATGTTAATCTTCAAAACAATGATTAGTATTACAAAACTGACCAACACATTTAGGTTATGTCAGCAGTTAACATGTAGAAAACGAAGAAAAAGTTCGGTATTGAGCCGGCCTCCGTGGCGCGAGTGGTAGCGTCTCGTTTTTTTCACCCCGAGTGCCGGGTTCGAATGCCAATCAGGTGGCATTTTTCACACACGCAAAAATTCATTCATCTCATCCTCTGAAGGTATACCTTATCGTATATCTTAACGGTGGTTCCGGAGGTAAAGAAAAAAAAAGAGGTTCGGTATCGAGATGCATGTGCTGGCGACGTCACAGAATACAAAGAGAACGAAGTGTAAATGAAATTCTGGAGCTGTTCGCATACTAGAAAGAGAGAGGCAGGGACAAAGACTCAATGCAGGATTTTCCATTTCTATAGCTTGTCTTAACCTTAAAAGACAGTATTAAATTAAATAGGCTTCTTTCTTTGTCTGCTTAGCCTCTTTGTCTCTTAGCTATTAACTACCGTAAGGTA
>JAAAKQ030124840.1:12858-31919 GCA_010016005.3 Zanna intricata | reverse complement strand
GTACTCCGATTGTCTAAGTTTCACTTGCATATAAAGCTATGCTCCTAACATACTTTCAAAAATGATTTCCTGATGTTTAAGTTAATTTTTGATGTAAGCAAATTATATTTCTGACTGAAAGCTCATTTTGCCTGTACTACTTGGCATTTTATATCGCTCCTGCTTTGTCCATCTTTAGTAATTGTACTTCCAAAATCTTTAGTAAAAAATTGTAATCTTTAGTAATTGTACTTCCAAAATAACAAAATTCTTCTACCTCCATAATCTTTTCTCTTCGTATTTTTATATTCAGTGGTCCATCTACATTATTTCTAATAATTTCTTTTAACTGTCAGCAAATATAAAAATTTGTAAATAAAATGTGGATGGCATTCTTATGCCAAAAATAAATAAATTAGTGTTTTTTAGTGACAGCACGAATTTACTCAAATTTTTGGGAAAGTCAAATTAAAATTTTTCGGACTAGTAAATAAAAAAATAAAATTGTGTATGCTTAAAATCATATGGTCAAAATAAAAACTTCTATGGCAATTGTAATTATTTTGAAATTTTGTATATTGTATATTAATGAATCTTTAATGCAGATTTCGGAAGAGACATATCAAATTGATTTCTTAAAAACCACATTAAATGAAATATGATCTCGAAGTGATCCAAGTGAGAATACAATTACAATATACGGAATTACAATTAATGGAGACTTTTTTTTAGTTATTTTGATAAATTTCAATCAAAAATATTTATCTTGCATATTTTAGTTACCACAAGCACATTGTTTCATTCATAGATTATGATAATATTGAAGAAAATATTCATTTACAAAATCAACCTCAACAAGATTTAATAGAATGATTAATGGGTAATTACAATTTTACACATTGTAGATCTAATGATTATACAAATAAAAAAACAAAATTTTATTTATATACAGAGTGTATCATGAAATTATCCCAGGACTTTCTAACATACTTTACACTCTGGAAAATTGTAGAAAAGGTTTGTATAAACATATGCCCTAAAATGCTTCATTTATGAATTACGTTTTGTTTAAAATAGTGTTGAACATTTATTATAAACTGTTATGTATAGTGCACTTCAGTCGACTGTACTGTTTCTAAAAAATTTTCAAATTTTTCTAACTTTTCTTTATTTTATTCAACTTATTTCACATCATTTTGTTCAGAATTAGATTCTGTACAAGTTTTGTTTAAAAATTTGATGTGTTTATTGCCATTTAACAAAGTTATTGTATTTCAGACATAAAAAAAAAAGGATTTTTTATTCTAATTTATTGGTCTTATAAATAATATATATATATTGTCGCGTGTTCGCAGCTCAGTCAGGATATTGAGAGATTGAGAATTTAAAATGTTTATATAATTATAGTTTATTGGTCTACAAACATAATTGAAAAAAGACAAATCAGTAGTAATGAAATTGCTGATGATGATAATAATAATGGTAATAATAAATGACAATAATCAAACAGTTAATACATAAAATAATCAAAACAGTAAACAATCATAATATTACACATCAAATAGTCATAAATGTCATACTAATAATAATAACAGACAATAAAAAAACATTTCGCATTAATAATTAGAATAATTATGGCATTACAAAATCCATTATTCAGTAATGGCAACAATAAATAATAATATTACACGTCAATAACAAACAAATAATATAAATATCAATCATAATAGTAAATAGAGATTATACATAGAACAAAATTTAAAATAATCATTCTTGATTTATTCCAGGTAGATAAGTAGAAAACCAGAATTCATATCTATTAACAGAAGATGTAACATAATCGATAGTCTTAACACTTTTAATCACTAGTCTTGTATTAACAAACAATAGTATCCTAGTTAGGACAAGTACAAAGTTCTTTCAGTGGCAAATACCTTGCCGTTTACAAATAAAACAGTTTACAAATGAAATTTTATCTGGTAACTAACCAATAGTATTTCTTGTTTACCAGAATTACTCTTGGTGCCACCTTAATCATATCGAACTTAATTCACACTGGAAATTTCCTCCCAACAGAAAGCTCTCACTGACTGACATCTAGCTTTTTCGTCTCGCAGGCTCTTCTCACTGGACTCTTCATAGAACTCACACAACTGATTTTCAGCTGGTTTATCCGGGGGTGTATTTATACTTCTTTCTCCTTCACCTGCCAGACTGGACCCAACTTGAAGCATGAGAATGATTGACCGAGTGCATTCATTCTCATGCATTCCTATGAAATTCTGAACCTTGTCCAGTGACTTTTCTTATGGTAGAAACATCTGTTCATTGTGTGTCAAGGATGATTGTTAAACAAACCTGTAACTTTATCAAAAAGGTTCCTTTTAGGCCTTTTCTGGATTTGTCAATTATTATATTTTCTATTATTTTCATAATAATTGGTAGGAATCTGTTACTCAAGTCCACTTTACCGGTCTTGTTACAATGTATATTACTTTGAAAAGATAACAATTGCAATAAGAGTTTTCACTTTGGCCATGTGATCTTAAGCACATACAATTTAATAAATATACACACACTATGTACAGTTGACTGTTTCTCTCTCACTTGGACAAACTTAGTTCCCCCTAAGTTTACCCAATTGAGCGTTTTACTTTAGAGCCTGACAGATCAGACTTTTTCAGTGCCCATTCAAAAGTGTGTGGTGTGCCAAAAGAATTTTTCACTTTAGTAATTTATTTATTGGAGTAATTTGTACGATTTTCTTATGTGTGTGATAATTTTATATATTTTGAAATTATGTAACATATAGATAGATACATAATTGTTTGTATATCTTAAACTTTTAGTAAACTTGGTTTTTTTACATCACTGCTGGAAAATCACCAATACAACAGCTAAGTGTAAAAATTTTTTACTCTCAGAATGGTCTTTTTATTATTTAAAAATATTTAAAGATCTTTTTTTTGTGGATTTTTTCATGTATTTATACTTTTTTTTTTTTTTTTTTATTTTTTAGATGATGTATGAGAACAGTCTGATGTAAAGTGCAATAAATTATTGTAAACATCGATATAGTTTCTTAAAATTTTTACCATTATTATCGATAATAATGATAAATATGTAAGAAATTTTTTAGAAGTAGATGGAGAAGAAAAATGTAAAGAATTTATAACCGGCCTACCATGACACCAGATGTCTTCTCATTAAAATAAAATTAATTAATAATTTTATGTAATAATAATATTAAATCATTGTAAATATATCAACGAATTTTTATTATTATTTAATAATTGTTATAGGTAGTGTATTTAGATAATGTAAGTTTATGTTTAATATATGTATTATTTAGATAATTGTAGAATATTAATTATTATTAATTAATTGATGATGTCTAGTTATAGGAGCAACAAACCTATTTCTACAATAATAAATCCTATATATCATATCCCTCCCTTACTTAATTCTCCTGCCCAACCAGTCCTTCAGTGTCATATATAATAAATAATACATATATATATATTTGTAGTTTTATAATTTTATATATATTTGTAGAACACATACACATATAGGGTCAAAAATAAAAACTGGACGTTTATTTTATATAATTATAGTTCTATAAAATAATTAAAAATACGTATAATTTTTACAGTAAAATATTTTTTCTTATTGTTTAAGCTTTTTAAGTGTACAGTTTTTTCCTGTGGCAGTAACTGGTATTATGTTTCTCATTAAGTGCATTAAATCATTTTAACAATTAGTTCATAACAATTCTTTTCCTGTGAAATTAACTTGATTTCATAAAAAGAAAATTGTTTCATATTCAAAAATGTAATGGCATGGGGTTTTGGTTTTTTTAGAACCAATGGAAATAGCCAACCTACTCATTTAAAAAATAAAATTAGAAACAAATTATCTTAGAAAATTATATTTATCTTTTTTTTTCACCTGCCATAAGATTAAAAAAATAATAATTTGAATAGTTAGCATCAATGAAAATATTTTTCATAAAAAAAAGAGAAGTTACATGCTTACTTCTTGATAGCATTTTAAAGAAAATGTTACTTAAATTTTGTGTATTTAAGATTTATTCTATTTGACTTTTTTTCTTATTTTATTCCAGTTGTAGTTCTTTTTCTTCACTAATTTTTTTTCTTCATTAATTAAACAAGTTTTGTATCTCAACAGATCTTATTTAGTTTAAATCACAAAATGCAATCAATTTGAAGCATTTATTTTAATCTGATGTGAATTTTATATCCTCACAATCATCTCAAAATAATTTTGCTCATTGTAAAAAAAAGAAGAAATTTATATTGTTGCAAATATATGAAACTGCCTGTACTTTTAATTGGCCCTATATATAAATTTTCGTACATTATTGTTACTCCAATATATCGTTTTAGTTTTATATATATTTATACATAATGTGCAATTTATATTAAGAACCACCATGATGTAAACAGTATAGTTAAGAACACTTACCAATACATAGTGCTTTAATTGTTACTTAATCTTTAGAGACAGATCATTAAAATTACAAGTACATTTATGAAACATAAGTTAAGTTGCTGTAATTCTTCTGTAAAAGTAGTCATTTTTATTTGGAACTATACATTAATGGTTACTGTGAGTTTCAAAGCACTTCCTTGTGCATCTACACACTACTTTAGAGTATTTTCTTTTCTGAAAACAGGCCTGTTTCTAGAATGCGCTTGTGTTTCTTTGTCTCTGTTTATTAATGCCATTAGAAAAATTTTATCCTTAGTGTAGCCTACTTGTTTCATATAAAATTTTGTAATCATCCTATCATGTTATACAATCACACTCATAATTAACCATCATTTTATAACAATCTTGTACTTTATTCACATTTGTGTCTGTTATTTTCACATCTACTTGCCATTATTAAATATCTTATACATCAGACTCATGAATTTTTTTTTCACAGTATTTGTAACGCTATTTTAAGTAGCATAATGCTCTAAATTTTGGTCACTCATTATACATATCAGAATGGCTTATATCAGGTTATGAGGTTTACATACATTTGTTAGTTAAAATATGTACAAACATGATTCAACCAAACCTTATGTACAAAATATGTACAATCATTCATCAGATGAATGATATACTACACCAAACTTACAGGAATTGAATCATTAAATCATTCATTTCTGTTGGTTACTTTGTCATTTTTTTTTAGAAATCTTTCTTCTATCATTTTATATGTTTGAAATTAAATATTTTATAATTATAATTTAAATGAAAACTATATGTAGTAGAATACTACAGGCGTATCCCTAATGCTAAGAAAGAAATGGTTTATTAGAAATACCAAGATAAATTGAAGAATCCTTTAATAGGCATTTAAATTTGATAGATTATAAAAACAGTTATCACAGTATTTTGTTTAATACATATTTTATATGAAGGGTACTGGTATAAAAGCTGACAATATGCTTATAATAAATACTTAATAAACTGTTAGATGTAAACATGCAATATATTTAATTAAATTATATATTCTTGTTTTTTTTTTTTTTTTAATTAGTTTTTAACAAACTAATTTTTGCAAAAAATACTACAAAAATCATAAACCATTAAATCATATATTGCTGTTGGTTATTTTGTCACTTTTTAGAGATCTTTTATCTATCATTGTATACGTTTCATCGTATCGATCAATAGATTGATATTGACAAACGTAATAAATTTAATTTAATTTAAACTTCCTGGTCTTTTTTTCCTCGTTCTGTGCACATCTTTCTTTATCTTCTTTATTATTTATTTCTTCATAATTTTGTCTTATTGATATGATTAGAAATTGAGATTATAATTTGCTTGCAGCTCAGAACTAAATTTACTGCAAATAATAAGCAAACGATCATAATTTCTTCATTTTAATTTAATTGTCTGCAAGAAGATCAGGCTTGAATATTGGAAACTCTTTTTCTTTTTTTTTTTATTACAGGTTTGTCACAACCAGTATTATATCGATACAGAGCTGATCTCTGACAAATACATTGTGTTTCTCTTGTGACAAAATTGTAAGCTTTTTACAGTTAAATTTAAAATGCCAAATGATTTTTTTTTTTTTTAACTTTATTTTGTTACGTTCTGTCAGTTATATGCTTTAAAATCAGAAAATACTATCTGAATGACAGTACCAAATTTTTCAACAATAACAAAATATTCTTCTGGTCTTACAATTATATCAATGTTTCTATATTAGTAGATACCGTAATTTAAAAAAAAAAATAATGTACAACAGTCTTAAATGAATTCAGAGGTTAGATGAATGAATTCAAACTAAGATGGCATCCATCACACGATACCATTGGAGTACTCCTATTATTTAATTGAAATGTCAGACTTTGAAACTCACAAGTTAAAAAAAAAAAGTTGGAGTAAAGATGTAATCTTAGATGAAGGGGTTCTCTGCATGCCTCGTACCACAAACAGTATTTTGCTGGTTAAACATTATTTAGGAAGTAGGCAACATTTCATATTGTATTTTGATGAATAATGTTCATTAAAATGTTAATTACTTACATATCTGTCAATTTCTTACATACATATTGTATTCGTCATCATGTGGTGTTCTGTATGTTGGCAGGTCCCTGTATCATTGTTGTCTTCATCTGCTTCTGTCCTATACTTTTCTCTTCATCTCATTGTAACCTTCATTACCCTTTACATCATTTATTAACTTTAGCCTCTTACTTCCTCTTTTTTTTTTTCACACCTTCAGTGGAGCGTTCAAGAACTGTATTTATTATTCCTTTTTCCCTAATTATATTCGTGATCCAGTTTATGTTTCTTATTAACTAATAAATTTTTAAAAAATGTTTTACAATCAATTTAAAAGTACACACATTTTTCTTAGTTCCATATTTCTTTTGTTATTTTAATTATCTTTAAATTATTTAGATTTTGTTATTTTTAAAAATTGATATGGCAACTTAAAATATTAATGTTATATATAAAGTAACTACAATAAATTCTAATGAAAAAATAAATTTTTCAAATGAGGATCCTTCACTAACTTGGCCATTTTACCAAAAGATTTAGATTATTTAGATTTTTTTTTCATGTTTCCTGATGCATGATGGTTTTCTTAAAATAATTTAATGTAAATTGAAAGTCTTAATTTGTATTTATGCCTAGCCATCTTGAAATTTTCAAAATCTTTGACTTCTTGAAGGTCAAGTTTGCAGATTTTTGCTACATTATAACTTATAATTATATTGATAAATGGAAGAAAGAATTGTGTTATATTTTCATAGTAAAAAATTATTTACGAACGATTTTTAATGATCTTTACTAAAGATATAGTAATAATACTTAAACACTTTATATGGGAGTTCTTAAATTTATGAATTTAGCATTGATTTTTAAAATAAATATACATTTATTTAAGAATTAATGTAAATATAGACAGTGTAATATTAATAGTAATTTTATTATGCTAAGTGTAATTATTAATGTACCATTGTAATAACATTAATTGGTTATTCTTTACCCCTTAAAACTGTGCATATATTTTACTTAATTTTTTTTTTTTTAATTGCTTATTTATTATGAAATTTCATTTCATAATAAAATTATTTTATACAGTCAGTAATGTGTGCTAATGGTATTGGTCTACTATTAAATGTTAAATTTTATGTTTTTAGGCTGTTATATCTTCAACAGTTTCAGTTCTTGAACTTCAATATATATTATGTTTGCTAAGCTTATCTACGTTTTAATTAATTAATTGATGATTGTAGATTTTGAAAAAAATTTATTTATTGCAATATTGATTTATGCAGATAGATTATTCTCACACAGAAAATTATTTTAAAGACATTCTAAAATATTAATATTTCATTCCTTATCTTGCAACGACCGCATTAAAAAAATCTTTAAATTCATTTTCAATAAAACTGAAAATTAATTTATGTTTTATAATAAGAAACATGATTTTGTAATCTATCTACAATATAGACCATAATAATAGTTAGTGTTTGTTTTGTTTTAAATTTCAGTAAAATAATTTATTATGAATCAAATAGTTTAATAGTAAAAGATTTCTACTGAATTGAATTGAATATTTCAGTTAAAATTTTTGTCTGATCATGTGAAAATTGTAACATAATGGGAGATTATTTAGCATAAGGCAGGCAGCATATATATATATATATATGGGCTAAGTTTAATTTATTTTAAATATATTAGTTATTATTCAAGGCAAAACCTATATGAAAACATAAAGTAATATTAATTCTATACAAAACATAATACATATTATCTTCAAAAAGGTCTTATCTTTGAAATAAAATCCAGCCCTATATATTCATAGCTTCAACACACATAGTCAAGATAACATGAATTATACTGGGGCAGTGTATTTAAACATTTTTAATTTTATTAGTGTATACTTAAAATATTTCTTGAATTGTTTATAGTAGTTTTATAAATATTATATTGAATTCTTATGTTTCTACTACTATACTATTAATGATGAATCTAGTTCAAGAGAGAGAACCCATTATGTGTTCTAAAATAAAGTAACATCGCAACCAACATATAATTGATAGATTATGGAATGAAGTAGTTACTATTACTATAATCACTACTATCTATTTTTATCTGATATCCAACAATATTGTACATAAATATTTATTGTTTTTAAATTAAAAACATTAAGTTCAGTTAAAATGTTTCAAGAAAGTTCTTCCTTTTTGTACTTTGTTATGATTTTAATCATATGATTGATTTTAATCATTCTCAAATCAGCAGATTATTTGTCAGTCATAGATTGGCAATATTTTAGAGCAGTACGGTTAATGTATTTCATTTAATAAGTATACATGACACTTTGTTTTATATTGTCCAGTATAAGCTACCAGCCTAACGTCTCCAATAGAACACTCATACAGAAATTGAAATGAAAAATTACACAAGCAGTTAAAAATGCTTATTCAACATCTGTTAATGTACTATTGACTAAATGTTTTATACATATGAAAAAAAAAACAGCATCTGTTTTGTCATATCAGTTAAATATATATATATATATATTACTAAGAATCTGGTAAATTCCATATAGTATTTTTAAAACTGATATCTATAATCAATTACTGAGTTCATGTGCATTTATTATCATCACTTAATATTATACACTGCCAGTTAATATTTCAATTTATTTTATTGTAATATTAAGAATGTTGTATATATTTGTTTGACAAGTGATTGCTTAAATAATTTTATTATTATTTATAAGTTAGTTCAATATTATTATAGTTTTTATGTTTTATATTTATTTAAATGAAAAAAAAAAAAAGGCTCAAGTACAAGAACAGTAAAAATTCCTCTTCTGTAAAGTCATCCTACCATTGGATAAATTTATTTTAATTAAATTGTGTTATAAATTAATTGAATTACAAGATTGTTTACTGTAAACTGTATTTATTAATTTATAAAAAGTGGATGCCATTTTTTTTTTTTTTTTTTTTTTTTAGGAAACTTCTTTAGCGTCATAATAAAAATGTTTGTTGAAAAATATTGTTAAAACATTTTTTTTTTTAATTATATCTTTCAGTTTTTGTTAAAATATTTTAACTCATTATAAATACTTACACATTTCTTTAATAAACTAATTATATTAATTTGCTATAGTGATAAAAGTTTGAGGTAAAAGTAAAACCAAATTTTTTTTTTTATACCTCAAATAAAATTTATTTAACCAAATTTGCTGTTTTGATCGACTACCTTATATCAGTTTTGAGGTAAAATCATAATCGTATCACTATAGAAACTTCTGTGTTTTCTGCATGAAAAAGTATGACAAGTGATTTTCACAGATTTTTTTTTTTGAAGGCAACTTTACACCATTAAGAGATTTTTTCTGAAGAGATTAAAACAAATGGTATAGCCAACAGATCAAAACTATATGGTGGATGCATCAGAACTTTCCAGACAAGCTCTCAGTTTTTCACAAGTCACCAAAGATGTGTGGGGGGGTCTTGTATTCTCATGATGGAAGACGATACCTTTTCTATCAATCAATTTCTAGTTGTCAAATCTCGATCTTTTGTCACAATCTCTGTAGTTCTTGTCAATTGAGATTAAAATCAGCTGTTTGACTGGTAGGCAGAAGCTCATGGTGTACAAATCCTTTTTAATCCACACACACACACACACACACACAACATCACTTTTCTTGGCATCAATAATGGATCACTAATTCTGTCACAAAATAATGCATGGAAAACATTGTGTAATAAAATAATGCATGATCCTTTCTTTGCAGTGTCTATACATATAATACTTTTTCATCGCCTTGAAAATATCTTTTTAAGATATTTTTTTATCAAGCTTTCTTTAAACGGTTTAAAAACTGTTTTGTGGTCATTGTTTGTTTAGTTTATACTAATATCATGATTTGCTAATGTGCTGATCTTTTTCAATTTTTTCCATGATTACATCGACTTTTTTGGTCATTGGCCAACCACAGCAAGATGAATTGTTGACATAAGTATGAATACGTTGACATACATATGAATTGTAGAAAATGCTTGAACCAGCTTTATGTCACACTTATTGACTGATACCAATCATGTTCATAAACTTAAATAATTTTTTTTTAGCAATTTGAATTGCATTCAAAAATTAAAAATCTATCAAATTACTTCTTTATTTTCATTCATTTTTCAAAATGCAATAATTTTTAAATAAATAAATTAATATAATTATAACCTTTCTAAAAATACTCATATCTCACCTTTTGAAAGGTGAGATATGTCACTTTTCAAAAGCTCACAAGTATTGACAGATTGATTAATATTAACTGATTTATGCAAATTCCTAAAACTATCTATCAAGAGAATACAAAGAAACTTTTTCCCCAATATTTATAAACTGTAGAACATAATTTTTTAACTAATAGCACTGTTTTGTACTATTGTCTTGCAGTAGTCTTGGTACATAGTTTATCTTTTTTTTTATGAATTTTTAAAATGTTTTTTCTTTTTTTTTGTAAACATGATTTTTTTCTATAATTCTATCTCGGCCAATTATTAACAATCTTCACTGAAGTAAAAATTAATTATATTTTATCTGCATATTATCAAAATATAATTTTTTTTATTCTAAAAGATTATTTTTTATACTTTTTTTTTTTTATATTGTATACTATCTTTACATTATTATTAGATACTAGTAATAATGATACTAGTTTGCTTTTCTAAAAGATAAACTAGTATACTAATTTCTCTCTTGAAAAAAAAGGTAATAATCAGAATTATTATCTATATAATAATTATTACTTTATTGACCCAAATATAACCTACATTTTTATTTTTAAAAAATAATGTCATTATTTATTAGTAATCTTTTACATATCACACATAGTAATATAATAATATCTATATAATATAATATACATGATTATATTATCATGTATATTATATTATGATTACACAAATTATGATTATACAAATTATTGTATATTATGATTTATACAAATCAACTTCCAAGAATTTTTCTTTTTTAAGTAACAAAGTATTTCCCATGTTTTTGGACAAATTTTCCTAGCATATATTATATAATTTTTCAATTTGCGGCTTTTGAATGAATCTAATGGATTACATATAACTAAAAAACTTTAACATATCTAGGATATAATTTATGTACATTTTTTAACATAAATCAATCATGACCATGACCATTTTGATAAATTTTTGTTAATAATTCTCAGTATATTTTGTATAATATATGTTCGTAGTTCATTATTACTAATCTATCTTTACTTTTATGCGACTTTAAACATGTTGGCTATGGTAATGTCATTTTTGTGTATTACAAGTCTACATTGTCCAGTGTTCATGATTTGTGCATAACAGGATGCCCATATCTTTTAGCCTTCCTCCTCTTCTAATGCTGTCTGTCGGGTTATTGTTAGAACTATTTATGAATTTTATATTTAAAAGGTGCAGTACCAGTCACCCATGTCTTGATATGAATTTAATCCCTCTAACATCAGAATTTAGTATTTAGTATTACTTAGTACAACAACAACAACAAAAAAATTAGGATGATAAAAAATATACCTGCTGCACACAGTAGGGAAATCATGGAAAGAATAGGACACCTCACCTTTGCATTATATTTGTTGGAAATTTTATTAAATTTGGAAATTTTATTAAGTTTAATTTAAAAAATTTCATTGAATAGTTTTTTTCTTTATATAAAAATGTTAAAATACTAGAAAACGAGTTATAACTGACTCAGAAGAACTTGGAAAATTGGTCCTTCTGTTCATATTTTTTTCATTCACTGTTTTATATAATCATCATATGATAGAAATCCCAATAGGGTATGGAATTTGTTGAAATTATCATGAAAATTATTGACATAAATTATTTTCATTTCTTATAATATTATAAAAATCATTGAAATGGTTGACAGTTTTAATATTTTTTCTTATTGATTTAGTTTTTCTGTTTTTGATTAGAATTTAAAATTGTGGTTTATATTTGGGCCGATTTAGTAAACGAATAAGGTATAGGGGCAGACCATCAGTAAAGTAGTTTAATTTCAACTTTATCCTAATTTTGGGACTGCCTACTATATGTTGCTTTGTTTCTTATATGTTGTTTTAATAACATATAAATAGAAACAAGTCCCTTTACAAATACATATTTAGATATTTATTATTTAAAAAGAAGTTTTACAATAAAAATGTTTTATCAAAATTTTACAACTGGTCGATTATAAAATTACAATTTATATGCCAAGTACACGCTAAGACAAAAGCACAAAGGCCCTCATTCTATTTACCACACAAAAAAGAAAAAATGGAAAGTTTCATGTTGTGTAATAGATTTTAATCTTGATAAGTTTTCTTATAATAATATAATTAATTCTTTTGTTGTTTTTTTTATTAATCGTAAGTACATAATAAGAACTGATATCTGTAAAAATACATACAGTTGGATTTTATGTACATATGTTTAATGTAATTGTAAAATTTTAATGTTACATTGTATTTTAAGTATTTATATTTATTTTATTTTTTTATATTACTTGTATTCTAATTTTAATTATTTATTTTTAAAAAAAAGAATGGTTGTATGTTGTTATCTTAATTTTTATTTTTAATGTGTGTGTATATCAAATTTTTATTCATAAATGAGTGCTGTGAAAATTTAATTTTTGTATTTTTTTTTTATTCATTTTTGTATTTGCTACTGAATTTTGATATTATTTAAAATGATCTTTGTACAATTTGTATTTATGTACCATTATATATTTTTATTCATTATTTATCATTAACATTGTATAATCATTATTTCATCAACACTGTATGTATGTTTTATAAAAATTTATTTTCATTTCATTAAATTCCTGTAAAGTATTTATGTTATTATTGTTCACTTCTTATTATTATAGCATTAATTATTCTCTTCATGAACATAAATAGTAGTCGCTTTTCTTGTTACAGTATTTTATGTTATTTTTTTTTTTTTAACATAACAGTACTTTCAAATGTCTTTTGTATTATTATTTTATTTATTTATTGTTACATGCAATATTTGACATTTATTTGTAAAATATTTTTTTTTTTCAAATAAATATTTTCAAATTTTAATAATACTTGTAAATCTTAAAATGTTTTTATTGCTGGTATAATCTGATCTGGTAATGTTTTAATAGATATTAATATTAAAAAAAAAAAATTGATTTAAAAAATAAATAATCTTGGAGAAATACATAATAAAGATATTCAGTACAACTAGAGTTACATTGCATGAAGAAAAAATTTTAACTAAAAACTTCTTATCTGCCACTTGACTCCACTGTCGTATGCTTAAATGTACAGGCAGGTTACAAGCAACTGTTACAATTGAATTTGAATTTAATATTCAGCATTGTTAGGTTTTTTTTTATTTTTATTAACAAACATTAAAATTCTTCTTTCTTTTATTACTATTTGTATTCAGTACAGATGTTATTATTAAATTTTGCATTGTTTATTTACAGAATTTTCAGTCGTCATTAAATTTAGTTTTCTAGTTCTTTTATTTTATCATCTTATTGTTGTTGTTTTAGTATTTATTTGGCTGTAGTTAACACTTGTCATAAAATAAGTATGCAAACATAAGAAAACTCTTATAAAGATAGAAATATTATCAGCAATTGTATTAAAAATTTTGATGAGAAAAAAACAGATAGATACTATTTCATCTACTTCAGTTTTAAAGTGATAATTCACATTTTTTGGTGAATAAAATCAATCTACAAGTTGGTTAACTTATAGATTGGTGTAAATTGCAGTACTGTGTCAGCCGATTCCAGATGCAATTTTAATTTGATCATGCAATAACTTTTAAGTATAGCCTATGCTGATAGTTTTACAAAAGTTGAGAGGTATTATTTATGTTAGTTTTGCCAGTTTATCATTTTCCAGACAATCTGGATCCTGAGACAGTGCATTAATTTATTCCCAACAGCCAAAAGATACCATTTATTGGTTCATTCATTTAGATCCAGATAAAAATAACTGTCTGTTGCTTAAAATTTAATCTAAATCCTTCTATTATTATAGAATATTTGAAATAACAACAATCGGTTTTTATTTCTAGTTAGCATCTATAATGGTAACAACTCACCTCTACTTTGTGTTTATAGAATTTAGAGGCAGATTTTGACTTTAATTATAGCCAAATTGCATTTTTTTAATGATGTAGATGTATATGTAAATAGTTTATATGTATATATATAAAAACTATAGCATAAATTTTTTTTTCCAAAAAAAAAAAGGAAATTAATCTTTATTTCATTTATTTGCTTTTTGATACATTAGATTTCATAAAAAATTGCAAACACTGTTCACATAACTTAATGATGAGTAATAAAAAAAAATTTTTTTAAATATTATTAGGAACATCAAATAAAACATTTAAAAGATCAATGAAATATTAATTATCTGAAATAATTTAGACAACAGTAATTTTTTATGGTAATGGGTAAAAAGATTTAATATTTTATGGCCTTAATACACTAATTTTTTTATAAAAATAACAAATATAGTTATAGTTTTATTTACAATACAGCAAGCGATCTACCGCTGTAGTTAGTTCTTAGATGGCACCACTGAAATTCTATATTAAAATAATAAAATAAATAAAATTATAAATCCAATCTAACCAAACTTAACCTATGCTTGCTAGTCAAGATTATCGAGCGAAGTAAGTGTAGGTTAAGTTTGGTTAGATTGTATTTATAATTATATGTATTTTCTTATTATTCTGTAGTGTTTCAATGGTGCCATCTAAGAACTAACTAAGTAACCTACAGCAGTAGATCGCCTACTACATTAATACCATATTTATTATGTGTTAATAGAAAAAGTTAAAAATTTTAATGAAATTTTGACATTTAATTTAATTTTATATAAAATATTACTTATATATTGTTCGTTTGAAAGAATCTTGTATTTGCTTTGTTAAACTTTCTTTTTTTTAAAGGTAGACCTTTTAATTGATCCATAGGTTAGACCAAGAAACCCATTAACCTGTAAAAACGTAATCTTACAATTTGAGTTAAGTTTTGTCAAAATTTTTGTGGCTGTAGATCAAGTGCACTGTTTGAAGTTAATAATGCTTTTTTCTGTTAGAAATACATTGTGTGAATTAATAAAAAATTCTCATAACACATTTTGAATATCTGCCTAGTTTTTTTTTACCGATAAAGTGATGAAGCAGTCATATTTAGCTGGTTTTAAACTGTGAAGGGATGTTTGATTTTTCAATTAATATGTTTGGTACTGTTATGTATACTTTACTGGTTTTTTGTTTTTTTAGGCAATAGCATTCATTTCATATTTACAATTGAACGTTTTCAAAAGGAAAGCCTTCCAATTTATTGCCCCTCTATAATTTATTATTGTGTAATAAATTGATCAAATTTTTTAATGAATAGTCTTCATATAATCAATATTTTGCTATGTAAAAAATAAAATGGTTTAAATATTAAACATTATGTAATTAAACTATTGAACATAGTTAAAAAAAAATACAGTAGTTAATTTAGTTAGTAGATTATATCGCATAAAGAAACCGTCACAAAATTACTATAGTCAAAAAATAAAAAAGGCAGTTTTTAATTTAAAAAAATTAAGTTTCAGACCAGTAAATAAAATACACTTAAACATCATCAATAACGTAGATAACTATAGTCACACCAAAATTTGTTAATAAAAATTACATTCTAGGAAAAAACACATAAAGTACTTCGAAACGCAAAGAATTTGTATCCTTGATTAATTTTTCAGAAGATATCTAACAATGTTTACTTATTATTTAAATTCACTTTCTAATCACTTAATTTTTTTCTCATTTGAAAGTTAAATGATAATAACAGCCAGCTGGTAGTAAATTTAATTGTTAGCAAGCTAGCTTCTGCCAGCCTCCATGGCACAAGTGGTAGCATCTCAGCCACCTTTCATCTGGAGGTCTCGGGTTCGAATCCTAGTCAGGCATGGCATTTTTCACATATGCTACAATTCATTTATCTCATCCTCTGAAGATGTACCTTAACGGTGGTTCCAGAGGTTAAAAAAAAAAAGAAAAGAAAGCTAGCTTCTAGACAAAAAAATCTCAGGTTCAACTCCAGCAAGGACTTGTATTTTTTAAGATATCATTTGAGCCATAAATTCATTTATCCATGTCAACTGATAATCATACCACCTCTTCTTGATCGTTCTGTTATATAGGTCTTACAGTTTTCCTGATATTCAGATTCAAAGCTTATTATGATTGTCATCTGGTTCATTGATAATGGAATGAAACCACATCTGATAAATTTGTATTGAAATAAGTATTTTCCATGGGTAAAGTTCAAAATGATTTAATAGATTTTATGTTTTTTTTTCTGTGTTTTACTTCTTAAAATTAAATAAACTATAAAAAATAATGTCCAAAATAAAATTAAATTAAATTCATCTGTGAAAAAAAAATTAAATTGGGTTTTATTTATTTGGTATTATTAATGGAATCTTGTATTTTTATTTTGTGATATACTTATTTATTAAATTTACAAAGGTTTTATGTCATAACTTTTATTTTAAGATTATGTACATAAATAATAATGAAACTTGACTGAAATAACAACAACCTGGTTAAATTAATAAAATTTTTTTTAAAAAATAAGGGTTGTTTGCTCAAACACAGCATAATACATATTGATTGCTCATTATTAATATATTTTGTATGTATTTGTATTATAATAATTTATACTTTGTTACATAAAAAAAAAGTTTCATATTATTTAAATTGATATAAAAAAATATTGAAAATATTAAACTTCATTATTTTAATCTTCTTGCAATTCATTCTTCATTAAATTCTATTGTATCTTAATCTAAGGTGCAATTTTCATTTATAATTTTTACTTTAGTCAATGAAATTGATTAATATAAGTAAATAAAGTTTTTTTTCTTCTATTATTTATGTTGAAAAAGTTAATATAATTATGAGCTGTAATTAAGAATAATTTAATTAAATTGTTATTGGCAAGTCTTGAAGTGATAGAGAACCCTACAATATAAAAATCACTGCATTCTCAAATTTTTTAAATTTCAACATTTTTTTTCATTCATTAGAAAATTTAAGTATTGCCTGATATTATTAATGTATGAAGAAATAATGACAAAATTTGTTTTAAGAAAATTCTTTTTTTTAATTTTTGCATTGAGAGTGAAAAGTTTTAAAAGCTTTAATATCTAGAACCTTTCACTTTAGTTCAGCAGATTTACTTATGCAAGTTTGTAGTGGTATCACTAAACATAATTTGTTTATAAGTATGACATTATTCTTTCTTTGTTTTATTTTTTTCTGAATTCATGTTTGTTTCAGTATCACAATCCCACAAATTTTCAAATGAAAGATTTAGCTGAAATACAAATCATATGGAATCTGAAACGGTTGAAAAATTCAGGCGATAATATTCATCAATATTTACTGAAACCAGTTGCTGGTGCTCTCTGATATTTTTAAAATAACATTTTATCTATAACTAACTACATTATATATCCTTAGTTTATTAGGTCAGAATGTTTCATTTTTTAACTAACAATAAACAGTAACCAAGAGACTGAACCAAGGATTACTGCATTGTAACCAATTTAAATTTTCCTTGATCTGTTGAATTTAATTGGCAAGTATATAATTTTTATAGAACTAAGACATCTTTTTATTAAAAATTTAGGAAAAATCTCAATTTCCAATTTTTTTTCTTAAAGTGACTAAAAAAGTTAATGGTATACTCTTTAGCTTTATAAGTCAGAAATAACCATCTGACTAGTACAGGATGTAAGGAATAAAAAATACATTTGCATGGTTTTTGCATAAATAACTTTACATACTTTTCAGTTTAATCATCAGTATTACTTATTTTTTATAATTTAATAGAAATGTTTAATAATTTTATCAAGCGTGGCACATTGGAATGATTATATAATAATTAAATAAATAAACCCACTTACCATCAATTTTATAAATGTAATTCAAGCACTTTTGGAACGTCATTATTCCATCGTCAGGAACTCAAAAATATGTTTGTTTTTTTTTAATTTAATTAAAAGTAAAACTTCATAGTCTATGTAAATTGTATAACGGTGCTCTTCTTATGTTTAAAATTATGTCCACTTCTTACGACATAATTTAAGTTGACATAATTTTAAACATATAACGACTACCGTTATATAATTGACAATGTCAACACCATTACTATAACGTTATGGTAACGGTTGAGACATTTACAATGACAGGAGAAGTTGACATAATTTCAAACATATGATGACCACCGTTATATAATTTACATAAACATTTTACACAGATTATAAAGTTTTGGTTTTAATAAAATTAGAAAAAAACCACTATTTTTGAGTTCCTGATGGTGGAATAATTACATTCTGAAAGCGCTTGAACTAATTTATAAAATTGTTAGTAAGTGAATTTATTTATTTAACTATTAAAAATTTTTATGTTAAAACCTAATTATTGTGTTAAACCTAATAGTGTAATTACCTA
>JAAAKQ030124818.1:0-11328 GCA_010016005.3 Zanna intricata | reverse complement strand
TTTCAGGTTTTTTAAATATATCCTTAGTGATTAACAAAAACTGTAAGAGACTTTCAGGACACGTTCTACTGGTGAACATAAAGAAAAACGTTCATAGAAACATAAGTTCGGAAACGCTTCATTAGAGAGTGTCGGCTGGCGAAAGATTTCGCTATGATTTCTGCGTTTCCGTTAAAATTAAACCAGACTTTTATTCTTGGGACCAAAATTAAAGGATGCATTTAGTGGTTTTATATGCCTAGGTGGCAAGGTATGTCGGCAAGATTACACATAGGTAGAAATATTGCAATCTATGATCTTAGACAACATGAATCTGCGCCAAAGCATTCTCAAAGACTTGAAAAGCAAGGTATACGCTTGTTCAAAATCGAGTTCAACCTTTGTAAAATATGTTAGATCTAAAAATCAGCTTTTATTTATTTCCTTGAAATTGACTTTCTGAATTTGTAAGATATCCAAGTAGGTAGCATGTTTAAAATATGCTGTCACTTGCAATGCCAAGAAATGGAACCATGAAATTCCTGGTCATTACTGTGCTCTGGCAAAATAGTTACAACTTCAATATACTCTTGATTTCATTAAAAATTTTATTTTTGAACAAATTTTGATTACTTTATCCGGTAATTACTGAATAGTATCAACTCTTGAGTAATAGCCCGCATATAATTATGAAAAAGTTATTTCCAATTTTTTAATTTCTTTATACATACACCGCGATTTAAGAATCCTAGTTTGGGGAATTCCTTCGGAGGTTCTAGAGGCAAGGCTTAAAGACCGGAGTCCCGGTGAGGGGATCCCTTTGAGGTCCCCTCATTAGAGTCTCGACTACCTGGGGAAACCATAGTTCCTGACGAGGTAGTTTGAGGCAATGACGCCTCCATGAAGCTGTGTTTATGCTTAATTGTGGGTCCGGCTCCGGAGGGGGGACACAGATGAACAGCAACAAAAAGCTGTACTTAAGAATCAATAGAAAGACGTCACTCCTCAGGTTCAAGAAATTACTCTAAATTTTATACAAGCTCATCAATATTTGTGCTACAAACAGTAAGTAATTTTTTCACCAAGGATTTAGAATTTCATGTTTAACAACGTAGAGTTAAAAATAAATGCTGAGAGAATAAATATAAAGTAATCATATAAAATAATAAACGTACGTGCATAAATTATCATACATAATATAATATTACAGAGTGATGGAAAAATTCTGTCTTAAGGCTCGTTTTCGGTATTAAAAAATATTGGTTTCATGTATCACATGTTAAAAAAAAAATTGTGTTTATCAGTGTGATTGGTTTGTGCAACAATATAAATGTCTCTTAAGTTGAATAAAATAACACGTTATAAAGGATCCAATAATACAAATACGATTTCAGAATATCATAAGTTGAAGTTTTATCGAATATATCTTTTAACGTCCCAAATTTGGATAATATGTCTTGTAATTTGTTAAAGGTAATGCAATATATATCAAATAATCACATTGTGGCAGACAGTAACGCTACTTGAACATACCACCCACCAGAAATAGGTATAATTTTTAAACTTAAAATTAAACAATAATAAAAAACTTAACAGTCACTGGTGGGTAATAGACTTATATTGGTCAGGGATCTTTTACAAGTCCCTCTTGGTGTTTAAATTTTAACTACTCGAACAAGGTTGTCTGGTCCAGAATGTATATTACCAATAACACGTAGATTTCGCTGCAGCGGTGGCGTGTTATTCTTTTTTAATTAAAACTAGAGTTCCAGGTTGAAGAGATGAATG
Source organism: Zanna intricata (assembly GCA_010016005.3). Classification (NCBI taxonomy): domain Eukaryota; kingdom Metazoa; phylum Arthropoda; class Insecta; order Hemiptera; family Fulgoridae; genus Zanna; species Zanna intricata. The sequence goes on along the minus strand of JAAAKQ030124818.1, from coordinate 9,561 downwards.
CTCAGCTCTACATTTGGAATGTTGATGAAGTTGAGATAGGTAATCGGAGGGCTATCGGTGTCAGATGGTCTGAATACTTCGCTGAACTAACTACCTTACTGTTAAGTCTGTTTAAAGGTATATCGGTTACATTAGGATACAGTATAAAAGTAAAAGGACCACAAATTAGGAAGTATCCTGGAGTTAGAAGTTTGAGATTAAAGGAATTGGAAGGCAATGTACAAAGAAGACGAGAATTAGGGCAAGCTTCTATTTTTGTCAATATAATAATGACCTCCTCAAAGGTCAAAGTTAAATTTCCTACCACACGTATTAAATATTTCACTGACTTTACCCCGGTTTCCCATAAGCCTCCGAAATGTGAATTTGGCGGAAGAAAGTGGCATTGAATCTCCTTTTCGGACGAAAATTTTGCTATTTTTCTTATTAGGTCTCATTATTTAAAAATTTATACACGAATGAAGTGGATTATTGGCTCCGACGAAATTCATACCATTATTACTGTATAAGTTAGAACACAGACATCTTCTTGAGACAATCTTCTTAATGCAGTTATAAATGCATCGGTTGAAAAATCACTGACTAATTTTAGATGTCTAAAATTGCATTATTTGTTAGGCAAACAAATAATGCAACATAACATTTTATCCTAAGTTTTTAGTACCGACCACCTTGACGTATTAATAAATGTCCTGGTTAGTCTACTGCGCAGTTAGTGAATGGCTTGTAAGTAATTTAAGTGAGACATTTTTGGCAGTTGTCCCATTAATTGCTGTGACTGTTGTTCCTTGAATCGAAAACATGTCAAACATTTGTGTAGAATTGATCTGACTATGCTTTTACCATTGATTATCCAATATTTCTCACGAAGTTAAGATTGGAATAATTGGAGTCCAGCAAGCAAAAGCCTAAGATTTTTATTTTTAGTTATTAACTTAGTTAAATTAGATGTAGGCGGAAGAATGATAGGATGTTTATTGTCAAAATTCAAATCAGGTAATTGGGATTTTCCTCCCACTCTTATACAACTGTTTCCGGTTATGAATGGATGCAACGAATATAGTTTTCTTACTTTTAGATATAGATGAATTAGCGCGCAATTCTTTAATTTCACTTTGAAAATTAATATTTTCAGTCTGAATAATATATTGCATTAAGATAAATCCCTTCTCTTCAAAAGATGCTTACAACTAATTTTATTTTGATTATTTTTTTAAATTTGTAATAAATCTCATACAATAACCCATTGAATTTATCATTTTTAGCATTGAGGAAAACAAATCAGATAAATCTATCAATCTAGTATTTGTAGTTAGTGATGTTGATCCATAATGAAGTTCATTAAAATAATCCGATTCAAAATTAATTTCTTGAGAAGTTTTCTTATTCCAATTTTCTATTTGCTGGATTAACCAAAAAGGACCTTTCCAACATAACTGATATATTTTGTGATTTGATTGCATGCACTTATTCCTCGAGAAAGTATATCAGAAGGATGTTTAGAATAACATCTCCCCATTTACAGTTTTCAATAAGTTCTTGAATCTCTGACATTGTTGGCTACAAAGGTTTTCTATTTTGTTGGTGAGGTTGCTATCCAAGATAAAATAACTGTGAATCTGTCCATAAATAGTTACTATTTGTATTTAAACAAAGCGCAAGGGCAACGTTTTTGAATAATTTTGATAATAAAAATGCGTCGTATAATTCTAATCTTGGTATGGAAATCTGTTTTATTGGTGACTTGATTTTGAGCAAAGGAGATTGTGAGATTTCCCTGATCAACCGAACGTAGGTATATACAAGCACCGTAGTCATCCTTCGAGGCATCAGTGAATCCATTTAATTGTAAATCAGCTATTTTTCCATATCTTTTTGATTAATCTTGGAAAACGGTTTTGCTCTATAAATGGAAGCTTTTTATACAGATTTGATCAAACGTAAAGATTATGAAAGTTTGTCATCCCACTCCAATTTCTGAAGCCATAATTTTTGCATAAATATCTTGTATAGTATAATAATTGGACCTAATAGACCTAATGGATCGAATATGGATGATATGATTACTAAAATTATTCTTTTAGTGAATGGACTATTGTGATTTTTGTAGTTAATTTGAAAACGCAGCATGTCTTTCTGATGATCCCAGATTAAACCGAAAGTATTAATACCTTCAATAGATAAATTAAAAGTGTGATTAACGTTGTCCAATTTAGCCACATAATTTAGAAGCTGTTCATTTGAACACCAATTGCATAGATCAAATCTAACTTGCTTAAGGATCGAAAATTTCACCTTGTAATTGTATTGCTTCATTTAAATTATCACAACCAGTTTGTAAGTAATCCATGTAAAAATCTCTGGAAACTATTTTTGCAGCTTTCGGAAATTTTTCTGAATTTTCATTAGCTAACTGAATTATATATCTTGTAGAAGGAATGAGGTAGATGCGGTTCCGTACGTGATAGTGGTCAATTGATAGTGTTTTTAATTTCTTCATCGCTTGAGCTTCGCCACAAACTCCGTTGAAAGTCAGTCTTTCTGATCAACATGCATTTTTCGGTACATCTTCGTAACATCCGCAGTCACTGCATAAACATGTGTTTTAAAACGTAGAACGATTTATATTAAGTCTTGTTAGACAACAGATCCTGCCATCAAGATATCATTGAGTGATGTTCACTACAATGTCGCTACAACATGATGTTGATGTTGTAGTGACATTGTAGTGAACATAGCCAAGCCTGATTCTCCCAGGCTTCCAGGAGAAAAATCTTCCTCTTCACAGGCATAAATCATTTCTTTCCCTTATTGTCACCTTTCTTTTGGGACGCAACCACGATCCATCAGATGCCCTCTTGGCCTCCTCATCTGCACCATGGTACCTGACACTTGTTTTAGCCGCAAGCAAGCCCACCGGCGGCAGCTATTACCAGCGCTGCATCCTCTTGATACAGTGCGATAGGGTTGTACCACACGCAGTGTTAGTCATCTATAAGTTTTCTCCATCCTACAGCGGGGCTACATGTAATATAAGTGATGGAACAGTAGTGGTTATCATTCACCACTTAAAACACGTGGGCCCATGACGTTGGCCATTAGCCAGCCAACCGGCGAAGTGACCCGATCAGCCTTTTTAACGGTTCCTATTACATGAGTCCCTTTCCAACTACTCAGCCAAACGCCAAGGTACTTGTCTTTCTCCAAGCAGGCCACCTCAATGCCATCCAATTCAACCGAAAACGGCGGAAAACGGCGAAATCTGCCTTCTTCCCGTCATACGAATCACAATAGTTTTACCTGCAGAAACTGGTAGACCCCTACTATTCATCCATTGAACACACGGTTCAGAGCTTCATTTGCGCATGTCCTTACTTCCTGGACATTCTTCCCAGTCACCGTGACCACAATTTCATCCGCGTAGGCAGTTCCGCCTCAGCAGGAACTTTTGCTCCTAGGAGGCCGTCGTAGGACACATTCCATAAAAGGAGGCGGAGCATTGACCGCTGGGGCACCCCTCTCCGTGACCAAGACTGCTTCTTCCCCCTCCCAACCTGTTCTCATCTCCCAACCTGTCAAGTATTCTTCGGTCATCCTGACTATGTAGGGAGATACCTTCTTATCGACCAATCCATCCAAGATAGCGTCCCACTTATGGAATTAAACTCATTCCTCACGTCAACCATAATTATTACGGGTATCTTCCGGGTGTGTCTAGTCCCTTCCATCGCCATGTTGACCATTTCCATTACTCGCCGAATTGCATCGCTGGTGGACCTTTCCTTCCTGATGCCGAATTGTTTCCTGGATAGCCCACCCCTTTGCTCCAACTCTGCTTCAAGCCTTCTAGCAAGGAAAGCCTCGAATAACTTCCCAAACGTGTTAATCAAAGAAATTGGTCGAACCCCCCCCCTCCCACGCGGCAGCCTTCCACGTCGCCGGAATTTCTTCTCCATTAATGGCCTGATTAAAAGGTTTCAGCAGTGATCTCGTCCATCATCTTAATAGCCTCAGCCGCAACTCCATTGGGGCCCGGACTTTTATTTGACCTAAGATTAGACACAGCATCTTCCAACTACTGTTAACAAATAATCCGTTTGATTTTTTATAATCGGTCGATTTTTTTCAGAAATATTTAAGAGTACCCTACTGTACTTCCCAAAACAGCGCCGCAGGGGCACCACGTTCATTACCAGTTGATGGTGACGATTGGTCTAGCCTCGCACAAGACTAGACCACGAGGGGTCATACATTTAATCAGTTTAGTCGTTGAACTGGTACGATGGAACAAACATACATACGTGCATAGATATAAATACATACATACCTACATCCTAAATACATTACACTCCTTTTTAGACAATGTAAAAATGTAAATATGTCATGTAAAATCGAGATATGACACTTTCTTGACTTCTTACTCCAAACCGTACTGGGATTTTTTTTTTGAACTTAATAAAATCAAGGCTCATTTACAGACGTCAACCCGTTTTTAATACATTAAAAAAAATAGTCATCACGCACACTTTTAAAGTGGGATTTTTGCCGGATATCTTTATTTCCTTGTCCCCTGCGTAGAAAAAAAATATATATACATACGTATGTAATATATAAAAATATACAGGTGATTCACGAAGAATGTGATAAACGTTCAGGAAATATTTTACTAGTGAAAATAAAGAAGAAACTTCATATAAATGTAGGTTCCGAAATGCTTCTTTAGCGAATGTTGGCTGGCGATAGATTTCGCTAAAGAAGCATTTCGGAACCTACATTTATATGAAGTTTCTTAGTTTTTTAAAAGTAGAACATGTCCTGAAAGTTTTTTCCGTTTTTTGTGAATCACCCTTTATATATAGTGTCCAGCAAGTAAGATGCGGAACTTGCGAAATGGTTCGCGATAAGTTAAATGAATTTGTGTTCTACTGTAAAGTAATGAATTAATGTTTCACTCGTTAAATGAATTAATGAATCCTATGTTCACTTCTATTACAGGCTGTCTGATATTTTTTTGTGCATTAAAATTCATATTCGAAAATTGATTTCAACAAACTTGCTTAAGTACACATCTTGTTCAAAAAATAAATTTGACAATTTTCCCTTGTGAAATTTTAAAAGTGTAGGCACACAAATATTTTAATCCTTAATATATCGGTAATTGTATGATTTAAATTTTTTTTTTTTTATTCAAAAAACTGTTCAGATTGTTTCTGTGAGAAAAATAACAGTTATTTCTATAAATATGATTTCAAGCAACTGAATTATAGCAGAAAATGTTTTTCTAGTAATTTTTACTTGTTTTCATTTTTTTTCTGGGAAACCACTACGATTGTGTTAAAACTTTATAAATCTTGATTTTTATCAGTAAAACGAATACTTGGAAAATAAGAATCTAGACAATTTTTCTTAAAATTAGTGACAAAATAAACACGTCCAGAGACCCTCTTTCAATAAAACTGAACTCTATGTACACCATATTCTACGATTGTTTCTTGTGAAATATTTCAAATAGAACTTTTAGAAATATTATGTGTAAGTAATAAATGTTTTACACAGTATGACTGGATGTTTGTTCGATTCCGGAATTGTTTTGATAGTTCGGTAACTGATGACACTTTTCATTAAAATGACATATATAAACATAAAAAAGATTAGTATTATTATCTAAAAGCATTTATTTCGTTAAAAATATTGGAAAAACTTACCAAAGTCTAAAATCAATATTTTCTTCTCTTGTAATCCAAAAGTTTAACATAGAACTAATTCCAAATTATTCTTTATCATATATTACCACTAACTATTGCGCACAATTGGTATGATGTAGTAGCGTGTTTACTCTCCCGGATTTTATTGTTACATATTTTTTTATATAAGATTATTGTTATCGATATGAGTTTTTCTGATTCTCCATATTTTGAAATGCCTAAATTAAAGACTATTAAACTTACATTAGATAATTCAATACATATTTAATTATAATTTATATGAATGTTTTTATTTTAGTACCTATTTTTTATTTAATTCAAACGAACAGTTTTAATCAATTAAATGTTGTTCCCTTGCAGTTGTTATAGCCGAAATAACTAAACAACTTTTTTTTTTAAATTGCATCACTTTATACAGATACTGATGTGAAGGATGCTGCATGATTTGAAATAATTTAATCAAGTTTAAACAAGTTAATCAAGTTAACTTGATTAACTTTATCAAAAAAATCAACGATTTTTTTGGTAAAAATCGTTCTACACAATCAATTTTTATTTACGAAAACTATAACTAAATTAGGTTATTAAGTTAAAAGGCTTGAATTAGGTAGTTCCCAGTGAAACTTAAAAAAATAATCCATGTAAACAAAGATATGAATAAAAAATATTATCTATGAGTGAATATTATCTATGTGTGATATTATCACATATTACCTCTAGATTCAAAAGGGTGGGTCGTTTCGAGCGTCTATATCCTCACTACTATCCAGCAAGTTCCCAGCATGATGGTTTGCATCTTTATTAAGGCACAATTTGAAACTCAAACTAGAGCTGAATTTCTTCGTGAATGTTTCGGAAATTCCATATGTTCATGGACCTTCTTGTTTCTTACAAACCATGGAAACTCTATTATGATCCTAAGTATCTTCTGAAACTGCTGGTTAATTTCAATATTACTTTTAATTGTCGTTTCCCAGTGTTGGATGCCGTATTTTCATGACGGTTTCAGTACTTTATACAATTATTTGACAACTATAATTGAAACCGTCTGCCTAATAATCGGTACATCTGTTTAAATTTAAAATTCAGCTGCTTCCTTTTTTATTTTACATAATTTTTCCAAGCCAGACAACGATCTAAATGCAAACCTAGATACTTTATGTGCTTAGTATGGGGGATAAAATGCCGTCCAAGTGGGCAGTCTTCTTTCTCATTTTAAATTTTACAATGAGAAATTGTAACATCCGGCGAACTCTAGTTATGTTAATCTAGTTAACCACCCGTTGACTCGATTCATTTGAGATTGTAATTTAGACTAGTGATAGATTTATTGAGGCTAGTGTTGAGTCATTGCGACCGTAAAAATCGCCGTGTCATCAACAAACGAAGCAACAGCGACATCGTCGCTTGATGGACGTTTCTCTGTTTAGATAATAAATTCGATCCCAGTAATTTTTTAAACAATAATATTACGTTACTATTTAGTAATTTTTCTTATGTCTGAGAAATTTTTTCTGCCTCTTTTAATGAGATAATATACTGTATGCTTTTAAGTTACTTTGTAAACTTCAAAAAAGATTATTTGCAGAACTTAAAAAATTTAATCATATTTTACGGAGTAGAGCGAGGTTTCTTACATTTTGTTCTTACATTGTAATAAATATGAAACTTAATATGAGGAAGAAATTGAAAAGAAACGAATTGAACAAAAATAGACTGTGATATATGGAAAGGATGTATAATAAAGAGGAAGGAAGAATTAAAATTGATAGGAAAGATTGATAGACGCAGGAATAATGAAATTAGTGTTGTCAGGGGTATTTCGAAGAGGAAACAGTACTACCAGATTAGGATAGGGGATGGAGTTGACGTGTTTTTAATAACCTGGGTAATGTTTACTTGCAAATTTCACACTATGATTACATTATTGTTTTTATTTATCGTATAATTTTTCATTTTAAATATTATATTTCAAACAGGGGTTTGGGTTTAATAATTTTTTTGGAATTTAATAATAACTTTTTCCACATAATTTAAAAATAACAATTTTTAAGTTTATATTAAATTTATATTTTTGGCATAAATAAATCACCGAAAAATACACTACCACCATAAAAATTTTGTTTTTAAATTTTTACTTAATTTCATCAGTTCATATTATATTATTTTTTTTTTTTTTTTTTTTTTTTTAAAAAAAAAAAAATTTTACTTTCGGGTTGAATTTTTTTTTTCAACCCCCTAAACCAATTAATAAATACTAAAATGTTTTAGAACAGAATTTTCTTTCAAATAGTACAAAGTATTGTAATTTTAGGAGGTTTATACAATGTACCGGTACCTACAAATGAGTTTTACTACCTTGAAACAAATTATTTAAGTTCTAGATTGAATTAATTTTAATTTTTATAACATTTTAATAATTTTAAAAATTTATCTTTTTTTTTATGTTTTGCTTTAAATTAAAGCTGATTAGAGTAAAATACTTATATTTTTTAGAAAATGGTAACAATTGTTTTGTAATATTAAAACTTCTGTTTCGTTTAATACCTATCGGAAACATTTTGATATACTTAACTCGTTTGTAGTTCTTTCGACTTTATTTATACCATTTTATTCACTATCAAATTTTAATTATTGTTTAACAAATTTATATGTTTATTATCTATTTAACAAAGTTATTTTACGCTAAACATAAAGTAGTGCGTTTTTGAAACTTTTGTCTTTTAAGCCCAGATTTCTCGAAACTAATTAAATATACAGTTTTGAGATACTTTTTTAAAACCGATCAAATTTCATATAAAACCAATAAATTTACTCCTTAATGTGGGTCCTAAGAATTATAGTCTGGTTTAATTTTACCGATGCGCTGAAATTAGGGTGAAATCTTTCGCCAGTCGACACACGCTGATTAAGCGTTTCCGAACTTATGTTTATATTAACTTTCTTCTTTATTTTCATCACTGGTAACATATCCTGAAAGTTATTTGTCGATATATTACTTACACAGTAGATACTCGGTTACCAACCGAGAGTAGAGTCTTTAGTTAGGGCTAACGGCTAAAAAATCAAAATTGAGAGTTATTATCGTAATACAGGTTGTTAACATGATTTAACATTAGTTCTCTTTGAACTATTAAAATGACAAAAATTTTATTTATACGAGAATTACATTAAAACAAATGTTAAACACAGTTTAAACCTGTTAATGATGAAATTTATTATTATGATAGATTTTACTTATACTTATTGCCTGTTCTAGGAGATATTTGTGTTTATCAAAAAACATACACTTATCATTTAAATAATTTATTGTATAATATCACGATTTAGCTTGAAAAAGACATATAACCAGTATTTACTAATTACAAATGGGCTTTACTGATTTCATTTGTCATGTTTATATTATTTTTAAATACTTTAAATTTGTTGGTTTTGACGATGAAAAATGTTACATTTCTCCGCAGTCTCTCCTTTTTTAAATTTATTTTGACATTTTTGTGTGTTTTATGTCTTTGCTATTCATGTAACTTATCGGACATCAACATTCCTTTTCATTTCAATAAATCTCATTTCATTTTTCATTTATGCCTCTCTTCATTTTTTTTTAATACTTTATCTCTCCTTAATGAGATTTCCTTTCTCATTAAGTTGATTTGTACTTGTAACTCGCCTTCGCAAATCAGTTTTTTAACAGCTAATTCGAAGTTGAAGGGTTTTTGTGGTTCAAATCCTAGTAAAGACTAGTTACTTTTATACGGATTTGAATAATAGAAGCGAATTCCTGTGTACTTTGGTGGATTCGGTTCAATAACGCTACGTCTCAAGAATGGTCAACCTTTTTTTTTTTTTTTTTTTT
>JAAAKQ030124807.1:0-13685 GCA_010016005.3 Zanna intricata | reverse complement strand
CTTTCATCCGGAGGTCCCGGGTTCGAATCCTGGTCAAGCATGGCATTTTTCACACACGCTACAATTCATTCATTTCATCCCTCTGTAGATATACTTCAATTGTGGTTCCGGAGGTTAAACATAAAAAAAAAAAAAAGTAATAGTTTGGTAGATATCTAAATACTTACCATTGATAGAAAAGTTCCATTTTTTTTTTTAAATTTTAGCTAACTTGAAATTACATCCTTGTCAAACCAGAAATCATATTCCAAAAATATTTTTAATCATATATTAATTTATATGATATATAAATTATTAAATAATTATTATAGAATATTATAAATTTATAAGTCTGTCATATTAAGTCTGTAATTTATAACTATGTGATATTATTAATTTGTAATTATTATTTTCATTGGGTATACTTTTTTTTTTTTAGTTTATTTTTTTATTAGCAGTTTCTTTTTTATTGAAAATTTTTCAAATAATAACTACACTGAGTCCCTGAATTTTATTTTTTATAATCAACCCCTAGTGTATACTTAACGGCTGCAAAGAAGACAGTATTGTAATGATCACATAATAAACGATTATATCCTTGAAGAAAAAGTGATTTTTTTGGGGAAATAAATTTATAGAGAAAATTAATGTCAATAAATCAAAATTTAAATTTAAACCGTATTAAACTTTTGACTTTACTACAATTCTGCCATCATTTTCAATTTATGTAACTAATACCAGTAGAATTTACAAAAAAATTATTCAAAAGATTTTGTTAAGTTAGTCTTTCAAGGTTAATCCTTTGTTAAGAGGTTATTTACAATATTGTACTTCGTACAAAGAAGTATTGTAATCGCGAAAAATTTTCGGTTTTTAGATTTCAAGGTAAATATCCATTCTGACCATCTCTGATTCCATTTTGACAAGTTTTGGCGTGACTTCTGTACGTACGTACGTACGTACGTATGTACAGACATACGTTTTATATATGTACGAATCTGGCATAATTAAAAAACGATTAACTGTTATTAACCGAATGTTGAAATTTTGGATGTAGAACTGTTATAAAATTTAATTGTCCACCTCCCTTTTTGATTGAAATCGACTAAACCAAAAGTGTCTAGAAAAGCCCAAAATCCCCCCAAAAAATTGGATTTTGGAATTTTTCTTAACTGCATTAGTAAGTTCTTATTGCGAGCTTTCATTTGTAGGTCAATTGAGAGTTTTTATTGAGAGCTTATCGATATATCATAAGTGATACTTATTTTCATTAGTTCCAGAGTTATAGTCAGATAAAATTTTAATTAATTAAATCTTACTAAGGTACACATCGGTTCAAATTCATCTCCTTTTAATTTTTTTTTTTTTTTTACACTTTTTTTATTAATTTAATTATATTGATTTATTAATAATTATTAACCTCAGATTGTAAAAAACCGTTTACGATAAATAATAATCCAACAATAAAATGAAATAAAAGTTTCATGTATTATTTATAAAAAAAAAAAAAAATTTGTAATTTTAATTTAATAGGCGTACAAGCAATGCAGCGGGTTTGTCTAGTAGTGAACTCGTCACCGCAAATTAGTAGATCAAAGTTATTTGTGTCAAAGTCGAGAGTTGTAAGGTTCAAATCCTAGTAAAGCCAATTACTTTTATTCGGATTTGAGTACTAGATCGTGGATACCAGTGTTTGGTGGTTGGATTTCAATTAACCGCACATCTCATGAACGGTCGACCTGAGACTATACAAACTACGTTTCATTTACATTCATACATATCACCCTATTGCATCCTCTGAAGTAATACCTTACGATGGTTCCAGAGACTAAACAGAAAAATAAAAAAATAAATAAAAGCGTATAATGAAACTATGTGTTGTCTACATTGGATTTTTTAAACCATATATATTCTTTTTATGTTGCTGTTTCACAACTTAAATGGATTGTGAAGGGAAAAGTTTCCTTTAAAGTGCTAGAAGTCTTGCTACAATTGTATAAAATACAGTTACAATTTCCTCACTTGTAAACTATAGAAACACATCATAGAAACTCAATTGCAAAATCCAAGCTAGGAATTATTTTTCAATAGTTTTACTTTACTTGAAATTACGTCCTTGTCAAATGATAAAATCATACTAAAGGATTCGAAATCTCAGTTGAATCATATAAATTTACATACACTAAATCTGATAAGAACAACCTGTTTAAAGAACAGTCGCAAAATTGAATAATTTTTTTTTTATACACTTAAATAATTTTCAATTCTTATTAAACTGGGCAGTAGTAATAATTGTGCTACCTGAAGATCTACTAAAGCGGTAATGGTAGTAAACCTCAAAATTTCCCTAGAGTTCGATTAGTTGAGCGATTCATTAATTTAAAAATTAATAGTTTTTATCTTAAATTTTAATATTTTTAAAATGATACGACGTTTAATCTTTATATATATTGAACTTAGCTAATTTCATTAAAAAATTATTTTCATGGGGGTAGTTACTACTTTGTGATTGTTATCTTAAGCTCATCCATACAAAAAAAAGTCAATCAATTCATCATCGAAAAGTTAAGCATTCTTTGTAATAATATCTATTCATAAATTAAAAAAATGTAAAATAGTTCATTTATTTAAATAAAGTAATAAATAATGTTAAATGAAACTTTGTAAAGGTGCCATGATAGTGTATAGGAAAAAAAAATTAATTAATAAGGGCAGTCAAATTAAATTATTTTGAATCCCATATATTTATTTCTTGAGGGTAAATCAATCCCATAAATTTAAAAAGTTTGTATTGTAATTTCTGTATATTAGCCTTTCGGCCAGTATTCCAAAAGTTAGTAGCGTTTTACCAACACATCTGGCTTAATGAAAGAAGTAATGTTCAATTTCTAATTCAACCTTTATAAATATTTTTTACAATAAAAACGAAAAATTTAGACTTTCAGTAGGAGAATAAGTGATTCTTTTCACTCATCCAAGTTGCTTTAAAAACGTAATTAATATTACTTACGTTACATGAAAACAATAAAATCAACATTCATATAATTTGCTAACAAACGATATGAATTTATTTCTAGAAAATTTACTAAAAAATTAATTAATTTGTCGCATCAGTCCGACTTTTTTAATGTGAGAGAACTTAAATGAAATGATTAATGAGCAAGTAACATAGATTTAAATTTATTACATTCTCTTTGATGATTGTATTAAAAATTTAAATATTATAAAAATACAATAATGTTCGTAATGTTTTACGATCTTAGTTCGTTTACGAATTAAATAAACATATATTCAATTTAAAAAAAAAATATATACGTATTAAAAATTTAAATGAAGAATTTTCTAGAGTTCTCTTTTATTGTGTCCTTTAAGGAAATCAATAAAATTATTAGGTAAATTTTTGGGCCAAGGACTATGAGATTGCCAAATATTAACTTTCTGGAAAATAGAAATATATTGGAGTTCTTGCTAAAGTGAACAGATGAAAAAGGCACAGAACAGAGTTTAAATAACTTATATATCTTTTTATGTCTGAAAGTACAAAAGTTAACCAAAAAAAGTGTGTATCTGTAGATGTTTTATAAGTAGTTTAATGTGGTTATTTATTGAAGTTTCAGAAACACATTCAACTTTTTCACTGAGTTCATATGCAGTAAGTAGTTGTTTATATTCGTTGTGGGATAAGCATTGAGTGTTATAATCCCCTATCTTATAATTTGGAAGTTATCCAATAACACATCACTATTATTAAAAAAAAATATTTTATTAATATTTTAGGAAGAAAATATTTAGGAAGGAAAGAAATACATTTTAATATAATTTCATTTGTTTAAAAAAAGAATATTTCATTTCGGTATATTTAAACTAAAATGTTTTATCAATAACTGATACATCCTAAAGTTACTTTCATAATTGTTTAGCAGTTATAATCTCATTTGCAATAGTAGAAAAATTCCATCAGAATACGAATATACCACGGTAATACATCAGTTACTCAATTCCTATCGATTTTAGCTTTATTTTATCTTACTTGAATGATCTTAATTAATGTACACAAATATGAACTACGTTGATAATATTTTAAATTGACAAATTTTACTGATTTCATTTAATTGAAATGGAGTCTTTATTCCTGATTACAAAAAAAATATTTGAAATTTTTATGAAAATAAACTGATTTAAATATGTACTAGTAATACGATATTGATAATACTGGTTGATAGTTGGCCAGTTTAAGTATCATATATCATAAATAAAAAATATAATTATTCATACAATTCTAATTGTTATATTTCATTCAAAATTACAGTAATACATTTCTTTTATCAATTACGATTTCGCAGAACGGGGACTTTCATGTGTTTTTCTTCAATTTATTAAATGTTTTTGTTGTACTATATTTAGAATATCTTATCTATTGAAATTCAATTGAAGATTATAATTCCATTCACCGCTTCTTTCGAATTACACACTTGGACTAACAAATAACGAATAATGAAAATTTAAACTTCATTATTTAGAAATGAATACTTAAAAAAAGCACCCAAAAATCTAGAATAAATCGTATCCGCTGACAACGTACTTGTTATAATTAGAAAATTTATTTTCTCTTTCCAAACAGTAAAAATTTACGATATAGCTAGTGAGACATTATCTATTAATTCGCCCGAAAGTTAAAAGTAATCACTCATAATTCCTAAGTACTACACTACAACCTTCTCATTTTGATTTAGTGGGTTTTTATTAATTATCTTGAGTTTGCGTCCTTCGCTTCTTTATTCTGTTTACAACTTCTTCAATACGTTCTTCCGTGACATTTGAGTGGATGCAAATTACTTTCAGTTCCATCTCTGGTTACTCGTATATTGTCCAAGTCCTTGTTTGGTGGACATCTGGCATTGCACGCCTTCCAATCAAAGCAACGCAAATATATATCTATACATTAGCGCCATGAATACATCTATTACATATTACATATTATTAACCATGGATATATCTGTATCCATGGAAAATTTTTTGAGTGGTAATGATATAGATTGTCTAGTAAAGAGGATTAAATTTATAAAAGAAAAAAAATTATTTATACAAATTATTTAAAATGTTTTACCTATAAAATTCTTAAAAATTATCTACACAGCTATGAAAACTCAATAATCTATCGTTAACAGCAGGAAATGCAATGCTTTATATATATATATTAAACAATGGACATTTTAACACAAGACAATCTGTTATTGGACATTTTAAAAGACTGGACTATTTCTCTGTAGACCTGATTGAAAATAAAGTATTGTTTGGAAATTTTGTAATTGATCTTTACTGTACATGTTTCTATTGTACATATTCCTGACTGTTTCTATTGAACAAAATTTCAGGGAAGAAATAAAATACTTCTGTTATCAAATATATATATTGGAACATAAACTAATTGAAAAGCGACTGGGATAAGATTTCGTTGTGTTATCAAATTTCATTTCCTATAAGTTCTATTCCTGTTCAGTTTTACATAGCTCATACGTATACATGACATTCAATTTCCATTCAGTCAATTCCAGTCAACAACAATGTAAAATCAGCCAACTTAAATATTTAAAATCTTCCAAAAATGTGTAATTGTTAAAGGAAATCAAGTAGAAAATCAATATCCGAATATGGTTTCAAGCACAAATCATATTGTAAATGATTTTACAGAATTATTTTACTAAATGATTTTTTACCATCATTTTACTGAATCACTAGTTCAGTACTACATAAATTAGATATTTATCACTTTTTATTTTGTAAATAAGATCAAAGTCAGCTTTTTCTGAAACTGTTTCTATGATCTTAAAATATCATAATATAGTATTTAGGTATCCTTAATTTCTTTACTTTATATTTTTAAAATGATAAAATATTTTATGTTACTAGAACATTTTAAATTTTATACGGTTGAAGACAAAACTGATCAACAAATTGGTTGCATAATAGATCAACAAATAACTCGGATATGTACCAGATGCTTTATATACTTGTATGTTGCTAAACTAAACTCAATACAATTAATTTCGCTTTAATCAGGTATTACAGAAAGCCATATGGAAAACCAGCAATCATCTCGTGTTGCTTAAAAATTGAAATATGAAAATAAAGATAAATAGAAAGTTATTATTACGTAAACAAGTTTTAAATTTGTTAAAAATCAAAAAACACAACTGCTAAAAAAACTAAAAAAGAACAAATTGTATTCTGGCCATGCAGATCATTACACGGCAGTGTAATATAGAAATATAGAAGCGCAGAGAACTAAATTCGGACTGTTGCCCTTATATCCGTGAAGGTTTTAAGTCAATATGACAGTTCCTCGTATACTACGCATCACAGGGTGAGGGTTCTAAAAACATTACCAGACTCAACTTTACTTTGGCGTAAGCGACCACAAACAGAAACATTTTGCTGAGCTTTACGTAACTCTACATTGAGAAACATTTTTTTTTTACTTGTTGGTTGGTAATTTACTATCATTACTCATTACCCTTGATTGCTAGTAATCAAAGTGGAATTAGGGCACTGAACATTATATTCTAAACCCATTTCTACCATCTAGAAACAGTTCTACCCATGCCAATTCCTCTACCTTTTGTTCTCTCATAACGCTGATGGAAAGAGCTGTTTTACATTTCAACAGAATAATAGGTATTGGGAACTAGTCGGTACCGTCAAATACAACCGAGTTCATATTTGGTATATCGAAGTCAATTGGCATTATTCAGTGGTAATTGTTTCACCGTCTTACATATTATTAAACAAAATGCCACATTTATTTTCATAACTCATTATTTGCAGCACAACTTCAGCTTGCGTTTCAAATTGATCTTTAATATAGGATAATTAAAGAGCGTGCAGGTGACAATTTTGGATGTAATATAATTTTATTTTCAATGTTTTTTAATTTATTTCAATATATATATATATATATATATATATATATAGAGAGAGAGAGAGAGAGAGAGAGCGAGAGATAGCCTATTATACTTCTGATAACGTAAGGATTTCACCGCGGGGTCATACAACTAAATCTGTTCAGCCGTTGAGCTGCTACGATGAAACAAACACATATACATACACACATATACCCTAAATATTCGTACATTAAACTTTTTTTTTGGGCATCATATGAAAAATTGGTTTGTTTTCAATGAAAGAAGAGTGGTAAAAAGATTTCGAATGTAACAATAGCGTGAATAACTTAAAAATTGTTTATTGGCAGTTCTAACGGGATTTTATAATTTGATAATATTTAAAATAATTGTTTGATGATGTAAATCATTTATTCTACTAGGAAACTAACTCAAATATCTTTTTTTTAATTACATAATAACCTTACATCATTTTTTATTGTAAATCATTTATTCTACTAGGAAACTAACTTAAATATCTTTTTTTTAATTACATAATAACCTTACATCATTTTTTTACTATATTATCATTATTTATGCTTCAAATGTACAAAAATCGATATTGAAGCATTTAAAATGATGGTGTAAATTTGCCACAAATGAGAGAAAATGTTACATTTATTTATAAATGCAATTTATAGTAATTACTTTAAGAAATTATTGCACGCAATGGGTGGAGGGTACTCATTTCTACCCAAGAAAATATTATTTCATTAAATATAGAGAAAATTAAAGCTCGATAAATCAGTTCCGGAACTGGAGCTAAAAGTCTTACGCTTCGAGTTAGTATTCTAACGCTTTTACGAAATGAATGTTACTTCATTTTGTAGTGGAAGAAAAACATAAATAATGAAATAATAATATCTAATAAAATTAACTGAAACTGATGTACGTAATCAAATTCAATCATTTCATTTGCACATAAACTTGAATTGAAAACATGTCATATAGATTAAAGTAAACTTATTATAAATTAATTATCCAAAATTTATTTTTACTAATAATATACATCAAAAATTTAATTTTAAATTTTATGGCTTCTTTTAGGTATACTTATTATAATTTGTAAAATAGGTTAAAAAAGAAAGTTTGTAAGAAATTCTTTTCCCCCATTCTTTTGTGTGATATTCTACATTAATATACATCATATAGTAGTAACATGGACTATAGTTATAGTCATAAAATTTAGAGTGTTGGTTTATATAATTGAATATTTAATTATGACTGATTTTTAAAGAACTATAGTGAAGAGAAAAGGGAGATTTGAGAGTCTTACATCTTGTATGAGGTTAGACTTTGTGAAAATTTGTTTCATTCATGTTAATTATATTAAAAAAAAATCAATGGAAATAATACTTTTGAAAAACTTGCTACACATACGATAATAGTTTTATTTTTTGAATTTTTGTAATATTTGAATTTTTCCAACTGACTTTTATCTTTATTTATTTAATTTCTGTAAGATATAAAAAAACGGTAAGTGGTAGTGGTTGGAAGACACCCTACGAAGGCGATAGTAGGTTGTGTAAATACACTGATAGAAATGTCTTCCGAAGTATTTTCATTGGAGACATCCTGACAGAAGCCAAACTGATGACTATGTTGTGTTATCAAGTGTAGAGAGTCTAAAATACAACTTCCGGTAAAATCTAACAGGCTACAAACGAAGGGGATGCTATGGCGACCGGGTTCATTACATGACTGCTGTCCTCACTACCGGGACCAGGATATAAATATATCTGGTCTAAAGTAAAAGCAATTTTCGAAATTATAATTTATGGTGGGGTTAAATTTAAGTTGCTTACTTACTCATGCCGGTAAATTTCAATTTTTTAAAATTTCAATTTCAGTTGTATAGTTTTAGCTATTTGGAAAAAATTTTATTATTTTTTTTATTTTCTAATGTACCCTACATCAGATAATTTTATGGAATGTGAACTGGTAAATTTAAATATCATACAACATACCCCTGTTAGTATCGAATAATATCCGGCTTGATATAGTACCATGGTAAGGAGATTAATCTTGTATAATATCATTATGCTTGTAAATCGCTGGTACTGTACTAAATAAATTGAGATATTTATCACTTTTTATTTATATAAGCCATTAATGAGTATAAATTTATTAAATTGTTAACAAATATTATATAATTTACACGTCATGTTGACTACATGAGCACTGAATACTGAATACAGTAATAAAATAGCAATTTTCTAAAATGTCAGCTGGTGTGTTACGCCAACTCTCTTTATCTGTTTAGCCACCGGAACTACCGGAAGGTATTACTTCAGAGAATGAATGAGAATGATGTGAATGAAGTGTAGTCTTGTACAATCTCAGGTCGACCACTCCTGAGATGTGTGGTTAATTGAAACCCAATCATCAAAGAACACCGGTACCCACGATCTACTATTCAAATTCGTATAAAAATAACTACTTTTACTAGGATTTGAACCTTAGAACTCTCGACTTCGTAATCAGCTGATTTGCGATGGCGCGTTTATTACTAGACAAGCCCGATGGGCTTCTTTATCTATCTTTCTTCTTTCTTTCTTGTTTAGCCAACTGAATTATAACAACCTATATAATTTATATGAATAAAAAGAAGGCAGCTAGTTTATTTATTTATAAAACAACGAGGAGGAAATGATAAATGAGTCTCAACATACTGCCCGCCAAAAATCAGATGATGATTTTTTTGTTATTGTAATGAAATGTTATAGTAATAATATAACTGTAAATGAATGTATCATATAATGTAGCCAATCAGTAAGTAATATAATATACAATACTGCATAGATTATGCCATATTACAGAACAATAAACAAAGTTTAAATATGCATTATAAGTATAATAATACTTATGTTTATGTATAGTAATTAGTCTGTAACATATCTAATAGTGAAAGAGTAACATAAATGTGAAAACTCATTAATATATAATTTAAATATACTAATTATGTTGTAAGTAACGATACAATATTCATAAACACAATAACAATCATATTTTTGAAAGAACAAATCAATGAAATTACAATAAAAATAAGTATTTAAATATATTATTTTAAAATATAAAAATTTAAAAAAATAAAATGAAGTTGTAATAACAATAATGTATGCAACTAATAAAATCAGTCATTAGAGATTGGTAATAAGCATAATTTATTCACAGGTCTTCATAACTAACCATTATCTAAATTTGGATCAATAATCCTAAGTAGGATGTAGGGACCAGGATAATTGTGGGTGACAACACCATGCTTCCAATGCATTGGTGGAGAAAATTCCCTGATAATTAATATTAAATCTTCAGCATAAAAATTACGGGAAGGAAAACGCCATTTATTGCCTTGTTGGAGGTAATGTAGATAATCTTAAGATCATCGTTTCCAAATGGATTACATAAATTTTTTGAGTAGTTGTATTCAGGTATAGAAATGAGCGGTAACCAACGAGAAAGTATCCTGGTAATAGAATTCTGGGTCTCTGTGATCTGTCCTATAATTGACATAAATGATATTTTACGCTTTTGTTTGCGATTTCTTATAAGCCATCAAAATGGGGAGAAGAGGGAGGAAAAAATGATAAATTTATTCCTTGTGTGGTTGAAAATGTTTGAATGTCTGATTTGAATTTGTCTGATTTAAAAAGTTATACAAGTCATAAAGAGTATGTTTATCCCAACAAAAGTTGGAACCGTTGAGAGATGACTTGAGTAGGTATACCCCTACGTGATATAAATCTTTGTAAAGCTGCAATAAATGATTAAGAAGTCAGATCTGATACTAATTCTAGATGTATAGCTTTAGTAGCAAGACATATGAAAAGCGTGGTACATGCTTTACTCAAAGACTTGAATCATTGCCTCCGTAATGTATTATAATTATACTGCCATGATCTACTGCGCAAGTAGAGAATGATTGGGATGGAATTATGAGAAATAATTTAAAAACTGAACCAACTAACTTTGGTTAGCCCATAATCTCGGCTAAGTTCGTTAATGAGAAAAATCGTATCATAGGGGTGGAAATGGGCGATTTTTCTAAAAAAAAAATCGCTGTAACTTTCTTAAGTAAAATATCAAATTCATTTAAAGTTCCTACTACTCCATGGATAAGGACCTAAAACTTACCTAAGTAAAGTTTCTTGATATCACCAACCACTGTCTCAGGAGTAGGAAAAATGGGGTTCCGAAGACAAATATATATATTTCGTTCAAATTGATTTGATTTAAAATTATGAATAAATCTGAAACAAAACTAAATGTGTGGAGTACTGTGTGTAAAGATTAAAATCTTTGTGTATAATCAAATACAACATACTCGTACAGATACTCATGTCATTGACATAGCTATATTAATCATTCTGGATTCAAATTAAGATATGATTATTTGGCCAACAGGCCAAATAGAGACGTGAGACGTAAAACGAGATGAGAGACGTGAGAGCCAAAGCGGGGCATGCCACCAAAGTGACATGTCCATTCATTTATTAGAACAACCTCTGGGCAATACGACAGCTGGATTATCCAAAGGTTTGACGTAGTGACTAACAGCAATAGCATTGTTTTGTTACACTCAAAAATTCTATTACTTATAAATATCGTCCAGGCAGATAAATGTTTATGAAGACAATAAAGTGCAATTTCAGAGTCAGTGTATAGATATATCTCATAAACTACGCTTTTAACGCATTAGTTATCTTTGCTAACAAACGAGTAAGTAATAAACAACCACAAAATTTAAGTCTTGGCATGTTTTAAGGGGGCAAGTTTTGATTGAGAAAACAGTAAATTAGATGAAATTGTATGCTCGGTGAACACAGTTCGAATAAGATTCATCAAATTTATAGAGACATCACAAAATCCATGTATTTAAAGCGACTTAGTATTATTATCAATGTGAGGTTTTATAGATAGATTTATTTTAATTCATTCAATCAACAAAATGACCCATTGCTTTAATATTGTATTGGGTAATATTTTGTCCCAACCACAGTTATCATAGTACTTGAATAAAATTTTTATTGGAAAGTGGAATATGACCAATAACTGCTAAGGGATCAAACACACCTATGTCAGATGGTGTGTTAAGCCAACTGAATTATATGAAGCTAACGCATATACTTTACATGAATAAGAAGAAGACAGCTAGTTTCTTTACATATAAAACAATGAGAAGGAATGTTAAATGAGTATTAACATATAAAATAATTCAAAACTGTCTCGACTTTTTCATGAATTGGATTTTCTTGTTGAATTCATAATTTAAAAAAAATGAAGCTTTTATAAAGTCTTTTTATAAAAATTATATTATAACTATGTTGATGTAGGATTAGTGTTAAATCGTTATACTATCTCCATATATTAAATAAAAAATAAACTACTCGTAGTGGTCAATTTAAAATTTAAAAAATAAATAATCCGAATATGGTGGTCACCATAATAAGTATGAATTTTATAGAACCTCTATAAGCGAAAAGATTTTAATTTCCACTTTTATACATCCACATTAAAAAAAATTTAAGTTGATAAAGAAAACACTTCGTTTTGAACTATTATATTGTTATTATATAATTCACCTAATAAATCAATTTTTTTTTATGATTATTTTTTAAAATTTCATTTAACAAAGACAAAATTGTATTTGTACAATAAATAAATACATATATATACTATTTGTAAATAAATTAAATTAATGATTTTTATTTTTTTTTTCGCTATTTCCATGCTCTGTAATTTCAATTAAAATTCAAAAAGTATATAACTCTAGATATTTTAAAGTAAAAGTGTTAATGACAAAAAATATCAAATCTCTTATCCTCTTGTCCATTACAAACAATGCATTCATCTGATTTTTTTATTGAAAATAGTGAAAATAATGTGTAAATACATTATTATGCGTATTTAATTACTGATAATAATGTTTACTGGAAATCTATGTTTATGTTTTCTCAGAGATAACATTTCAGACTATACCACGGGATACCATTAAGGAAAATATCTAACTAGTTGCTGCTACTGTTAAATAACGAATATTGATAATAGTTTTAAAAAATATCTTTAGAATACGACAGTATTATTTGAAAAAAAAAATTCCTTTAATTCTTCTAGAAGGTTAAAGCAATTTTTTATGAATCGATATAAAATTTATTTTATCAATCATAAATTTGACCAAAGGAATTATAACTAATTTTCTTCAGTAATTGTGATTTAAAAAAGTAATCTTTGTTTAAAAAACGTAAAAATTATACATATTTAAATTAATGCTAAGAAAAGAAATTAATTTCATTCATTAAAAAAAGATTTTCCGTAATTTTTTTTCAATTTTCACTTCACAGACAGATAAACCAATAGATTTTATATTGATTCAACATTCGACTTATAATATACGAGTACATATATATATATATATATAAACAAGAGTAAAAAATTTATCTTATTTTATTTATAAATATCTGAAGCCTCACAATCAGATTCAACCCTTGATACTTATATTATTTTATAATTTCGTTTAGAAATGATTATGCCAAAATCATTATTTTTCGTTACACAAGTCTGTTTTTAAGTTGATTTCATAAGAAAGCTACCTAGTTACCTATTGAGTACCAAGATTCGATTCCCTGAAAATTTCGACACATCTTCGCGGTTTACATCCCTCGGAGCCCAAAACTATCGTCAGGTCAAAAGTTTATATATAGATTTATACACACACACACACACACACACACACACACACACACACACACACACACACACACACACACA
>JAAAKQ030124796.1:0-13685 GCA_010016005.3 Zanna intricata | reverse complement strand
TTGGAAACTTTTTTCTTATTTTTAGATATAGAATCCGTTTCCGAGAGATTGCCGTGCAGTTTTGATACACCCTATACATATATATATATATATATATATATAAATGTGTGTACACACACATAGAACTATTTGTCGTTAAAAAAAAGCCCATTAATTTGTTTTATAATATATGTTAATATGGATGTAAGGTTTGTAAAGGATTAGAAATATGAGGCGACAGTCTTCAGTTGCTTCTTTTAAAGTAATGATGATTACCGTACAGCCGGTTCCTGAATGGAACTGAATGTCGCTTGTAAGATTGAACATCACGTGCAATTTCTTTGGAAAAACATACTAAAATAAACGGGATAGAGAAAAGAAAATTAATTTTAAATAAAGTTTAGGTGTTCATTATTTGTGTCGTGCATTTAAAGAAGGTTGAATTTTACAGAGGATATTGACATAAATTTAGATTGTTTTATAGAATTGAGAATTGCGTCACGTTCTATATTTATACTCGCCGTCATACAGGCCAGGTGTATCAAGGATGTTTCAGTAGTTATTTACATAAACTGGTTTTTGAATCGTCACGAATAGTAGTAATCGGTGTTACATATATATGTCTTGAGGTATAATGTACTTCAAAAGTAGTCACACGGCATTTCCGCGAATAAATTCTTATCAATAATTCGTAATCTAATTAGTTCTGCTTCTGCTTCTGGCTTATCGTTCTATTTTTGTTTCCATTTAAGCCGATTTCATCATCAAATTGTTTATAGGTTGTATTAATTTTTTGTCATTATTGATTTTTAATCGATATTCTTTAAATTTGTTCGTTTTCATACTTTTTTCTAACTTAATATAAAAGACTTTGTGGTGATGTAGAGGGGAAAAAAAGAACTGAATACTTAAATCTTAATAATAAGTAATAATTTTCTTTCTCTTTTTGATCTATGATGACCTAAAAAAAAAAGGAAAAAGCAGTTTAATTAAATTTTCCTGTATATTCATCTAACTTAAAGAATAAGGTTAGTAAGTAGTTTTCACGTTATTTCATATAATACAACTAATATTAGTAACTATATAATCATATATTTATATAAATAAATATATATATATATATATATAATATACCATATTATATGATAATGTTATATAGTACAGATAAAAATTAGTTTAATGAAGGGAAAAAAAATAGCTCGAATGAAAAATAAATATTCTAAAATATTTACTCGTACTGATGAAATAGTGTAGGCCGATAACATTTTTTAACTGTTGTTTCATGATACTGGGGAAAGTGGAAGCGAAACCTTTTTTCATTTGAAGTTAATCTTTCTATTTTATTCTTTTTTTTTATGTGTTCTTTTCATTTTACTCTTATAGATGAAATTTTGGTATTTCACTTTCGATTTCCCAGTTGTTACATACTGTCAAAAGAAGTACCAGACTGCGAATCCGGTGAAGTTGCACGTTCACTTTATTTCTTTTAATTTTTTCTTCTCCTTTTTTTTAAAAAAGTTCCTCTTCATCGACTAAAGTCTCCTTTCATTTCTTTTTTTCATACTTTTGTTTGTGCTACAATCACTGTACAGCCTGTTACTCAATTTTGCAGTGTTTCCTTGTTATTAGGCGAAACTGTACGCGCGCGCGCGTACCGTTTAGGGTCACGCGTGTTTAGGGTTCTTTCTTATGAAACCTTTAGTTTTATAATAACGGTCACTAAATTGCAGTAATTATAGTTCAAGCTCTTAACATGTGATTAAATCAAATTTTGATTCCACCTGTAATATAGAAAATGAAACTATTTCTTCATATTTTTTTAAGTAGTAATTCTGTTATTAGTATTAAGTAGTAATTCGGGTTTGTCGTTTAATTGCTCTTTTTTAGAAGGAAGAAAAATACTTCAGAAGGGAATTTTCTGTTGTCTAGTCAACCGCTTAGTTTCGTGTTACCTGGACGTAGTAAAACTGCCTCCTTGACGATCACCAGATAGTTCACAGTATCTTGGGAACAAGGCTCTCAACACAGTAATATTTTTGATATCGGCTAAACCTGTCATCAATTAAGAATGGAAATATGCCTTTTTATTCTTTTAATCTTCGCTTTATTAATTCGTTTTTGTTGTAGAGTTTGAGTATCGTTTGATTTGAAAACGAGGTAGTGAATTGTTCAGAGAACTACTATTAAAGGTAATGAATATTAAACTGAAATTAATATTAATATTTTAAGAAAAAGAGAAGAAAAATATAGAGAAAAAAGAGAAACCCGAAAGACTGTTTTGAAGAAATAATGTAGCTCCTATGTAAACGAAAGTAAGATAAAATAGAAGATAAGAAAAGTAAATTTGAACGGATGGAGGTAAATTTGAACACATGACAAAATAAGAATGATTTATAATTCCATGAATCATCATTTTTTCAACATAAAGGTACGATTCAGTTGCTCCGTTAGCTAAGGAGATAACTAGATAATGTTGATTCTTATATACTTATCGTCGAAAGACATAATCATTAAGGTGTAACGTTAGTACATAACTAGTTTTAAATGCTCTGTCTCTAATGTTCTTGCTTATCTCACTCTTAATAAAATCAACTCCTATTGGCCGTCTTGAGTATTTATTATTAGCCGAGATTCGCCAATTGAAGTCTTCATACATTTTACAATCTTCTTAATGTAGCACTAAAATGTTGGAAGGTTTTTCATGCTATTTGATAATTTTCAGTTTTCTGATGCTTCTGACTCACAACTGACTTATTTTTGAACCGGCCATTTTCCCGTTCTTATTGCATATTTCGTATTATTACGAAATATGCAATAATACATATTTGCATTATTAACCGTTAGCAACGTGTCGTCACGTTGATGACAGTTTTCTGGATCAGCAAAAGCCCATCTAGTTAGCCAAAATAAGTTTTTTCTTTTTTTTTTTATCAATAATAACGGTCGGTTAAATAAAACAGCTTTGTAACTGTGTTACAAAATGTATAAATTAAAAACTAGAAATTTTAATTTACAATTTACGGTTTTATTAGATATTTTTTTAGAGAAAACATTTACAGTGTAAAATAATGTATTACTTTTCATGGACCAATAAAAACAACAGATTAATATTGAATATACTTCATTTTAATGTAGAAGTTTATATCTAGGGCAGATCGTACAAAATTTACCATGAATCTTTATATTCACTTAATATCCTTATTATTTGGAAATTTTCTCTTAATATTAAATAGAAAGTTATGAAGGTTATATTTGTGAATTTACAAAATCTCCATGTATGTTGATTACTCTAAAATATAAAATTAATCCTTAGTAATATGAAAATAAAAGAAACCTTTATTATCTAACCTTTAATCGATACGCAGTTGCTGGAATAAATCATCTGCGAACTGATTATTTCATTCAAGAAAATTATCATTAAAACCTTTATGACGCATTTTATCATTAAATCACAGTTATCTAGGCTAAATCTGATGCAGTTGAACAGAAAATGAGAACGAACGTTCTGTTACAGCATGACATTCTAGAAATAAAATAGAGAAGAGAAATTGCAAATGAAAATAAGGAGGTTAAGGAATTCGATAGAAATTTATATCTAACGTAAATGTTTTACCGTCAAAAAATAAAAATTAAACATTATTTAGACAATTCACTTCCAAAAGATACATTATAATTTCAGACTAGCCACTACAGAAACATAACCTAATATTCTATTACCGACTTCTGTATTCCGACTTTTGGAAAATTTTTGTTTAAACAGCTAACATACTGGGAAAGTATAAAACCAAAACTATTTTAAAAATAAAGCATTTTTATAAATAAAAATTTGTATCAATATTATATTTCAATATTAATATCGATTACCGAACGGTAATCGAGTAAGATTAGTCTTACCATATATTTGTGTAATATTGGTCATGTTTTATAAATAATCCGAATTTAGCGATTACTCAGTTGTTGAATGAAAATTTCCAGGGTCCATTTCTTACGATTAGCGGTTGTTTAATAAAACCTCAATAATCGTTGGTATCTTTGGTAAACTTTGAATTTAGAAATAATCTAGTTTTTAAGTATTCACAATCATTCAGTTCAAACCCAGGTCACACAGTGATAGTCACTCACAGTTCAAAATTCATCAATTCAACTCATTAAAGTTTATGCTTCAACTAGGGATCTTCATTAATACATACATTTTTTTTTTTTTTTTGCGAGATGAAATATAGGTAGACTATTTAATGTAAATATAATTCTGTGATTATGTAATATTATTCATTCGGTTGTTTCGAATCATTTAGTCCAAATCCTGTTCACAGTTCATTAATTCAATTATTTATAGTTTTTGCTTCAACCGGCAAATCTCCACTACTACTACGTGTGTATATATATATATATCTAGTTAGCGGTGTATATATATATATATATATATATATATATATATACATATGTCGACCGTATATAATGTGTGTATATATAATATATAAATATTTATATCATTCTGATTGATATAATATACTATGGTAAACTAAATTTGTTACTAGAACAGTAGTAACACTATGAGTTAATTATGGTTCGCAATAGATTGACTATTGTTAAATAGCTTAAGACCTAACAATTAGCTTAGACCTTACATTTCATGTTTATAATAGTAGTGGCAAAATTCCTTACAATTAATAGTCCAGATCCCGCGAAAATTGTCCTCTATTTTTTTAAGCAATCAAAAGATAAAATAAATAATTATTAGTTAAAAATAATGTATGTCTTATAGACGTGTATTGGTTAAAAATAATTTTTTTTACGGCAGAATCAAACTCTGCCACGATTTGGGGTACGTCGCTAGTATGCCGTGTGGCATAGTACCGACGTACCATTAAGCATCACCTGTTAAAAATAAAAGTATTTATTCATTCATTCCGGCAACTACATGCTCACGCCGCATACAGGATCCTTCTCAATCTTTTTTGATTTTATAATTCAAAACCTTAACTTATTTAATTATGAATATAAAATTTCACATCGGTCAGATGTGGTTTGTTGCAATTTTTTATTATTGAAAAATGTATATATATCTAAACTATAACTATGGAACCATTGAAAATAAATAACACGTATCATATATCGTTGAAAAGCTCTCGGTGAGGGCTTGGTTACTGCAGTCAAGAGAAAGTCCAAAATCCTAATTTTTTTTTTTAATTTGGACTGTTATGGACACTTACGGTTCTGTCGTTTGCAATCAAAAGGGAAGGTGCACAACTAGTACAAGGTTACAACAGTACAGTCCTAAATCCACATACAGATGTCACGCCGAAACTAGTAAAAATGGATTCAGGAATGGTAAGAATGGTTATTTCCGTTGAAATCTGAAAACCGAAATTTTCGCGATCACAATGCTTCCTTTACTTCGTACAAGGAAGTAAAAATCACAATCCTCCCCTCCTGATTCTTGTATCTCAATGTTTTTATTTAACCTCAGTCCAAGGAATGTATTTTATTTAAATTATTAACAAGAGAAGCACAAACTTAGTCGATTGACAAATATATAAGTTACGAATTGAAACGAAATCACTCATGTTTTCTTAAATCAGTAATGAAAGAGGGCTATAAATATTTTTATCTGTTATTATTTAAAGATCCAACTTGTCTTACGAAACAAAATTAAAACATATTTCATAAAAGCAAAATATTTTAAAGTTAAGTAATTTTATGTAAATATATTTTTAGAATTTTTTTATTACTGGTTTTATTATTGACCCTCTGGCGTTTCTGTTTTTCTTGATAAACCACGAGATATTTCATCAATATATTTGTGATACGTATCATCGGCTTTCGTATATGATTTTTTATAATTTTTTTTTTTTTTTTCTAATAAAAATTGACACCAGCTCATTTTGTTATTCCTTTAGATAATTTAACTAACATTGTAGCGATAAAAAATGTCAATTGGTCTATACCGTATAACTTTTGTATACTTACTAATACTTAGCATCGCATTTAGAACGTTGACTTTCCATAATGTTCCCGATTCGTTTGAAGGCCATATTACACAAGCTCCCCAAGTCCTGCCTGCTTAACAAAGCAAGACAACGAGCGATTAAGCGAACCGTGACATATTCTGATCAAACAGCTACGGTATGCTTCAGTAGTTTAAATGGATATAACTTAAAAGGCTTTATCATATTTTATTCGGTTGAAGTCAAATAAAAAAAAAAACCTGTCCGCTTTCAAAATGAATAATTAAGTTTTAAATTATATTAATTATATAGACGGCGTTTTAAAAACTATGATTATAATAACAGAAAGTTAAATTTAAAATTAATTTTCTAAATGATATTTATTCTTAATAGTTCTTGTTTTCTATATTTTTAGTTATTGTAAAATTTGTTTTATATTTACGTTCCTCTATTGATTGGTTTATAAAATGAATTATTATGCGAAATAAAAGGTTTTTTTTCTTTATACAATCGGTTTTAGTCTTTCTTTTGGCCGTGTCGCGTATCAGGTTTTTTATTGTCTTAATTTGTTTGTTCTTTCTCTGAGAATAATGATTATACTGAAAAAATGAATTATATTGATAAAACTGAGGATGCTGCTTATCGGTCTGAAGAATATCTCCTGGGTTTTGAATGGCGTAGTTTGCTGATCTTAATATATTCATCTTATTGAAGAAGGAAATGGGAAACCGGTTTATTCCTCAATTTTCTACAGTATAATTGGCAGTGAGTTCTTAATTTTTTTTAGAGATAACTACGTCGCTTTTGTGTGTAACGTGCATCTCGGTCGAGCTCTTTTACATACTTACGTTACGGCACCCGTTACTTTTATACAACTCATGATTTCATTCAAGTTGTATACCATTTTTAAGAGGGAATGTAATATGTACATTATTTTAATTTACAGATTATCTAAAAATTTTCCGGGTACGTGTTATCTATTATCCGGGTACTTTCAATCAAAATTCAGAAAAAAATGTTTCGTATCAAATCTATTAAAACTATTTTGACTTAAGGTCGTTTTATTTTATTATTTAAAATTTATCTCGTTTATTATTATACTACGACATTCGTTCTCAAAGTGGGCGATAACGCTCCCTTGTGAGCGTTGGAGGCTTTTAGGGGGGCGGTAGATGGCCCATAGAAAATTGGGGGCGTTCAGGCGGTCTAGGAAGGCAATGGCTAATTAAAAAAGTAAAGATAAAAATTATGTTTTCCTGATATTTCCAACTAAAATTTAAAGTAAAATATAAGTTCAACTCAGACGTTAGATATGCGACGTTTAAATACAATAATTGTTATTGATATTTTTAAGAGCGCATTTTAAAAACGGCACTTGTAATTATTATTTTTAATGGTAAATTTAAACATTTTGGGTCGCTAGAAAATTTTTGATTCTCAATGTGGGCGGTGGGCGAAAAAGTTTGAGAATCAGTGTACGGCGTATTAACTAGTTGAATCAAATTGTTTGCTTTAAATTTTTGCTCAGTGTTTTTATTCGTGGAAATTAGGTTAAATGATTAACGAAGGTTTGCTGACTTCTGTGGCCTTTCATAAAGAAAGGTCGTGAATCTAAAACCCGATCGGATGAAAAGTATTTTTTATACGTTGCAAAATTATATATTTTGTAATCTTATATACACATTTCAGTCTATTAACGAATTAATCGTCTATATAAAAGGAACAAAAAAAAAAAATTACAGGGTGTTTTGAAGCTTTGAAATTGTTACAAATATTTTAATTTGGCAATGATTATGTGGATGTGTAAGCTAAGGTTTGTACTCTCACAAAATAGAAAAAAAAAATCATTCTTATAGATTATAATCTGCGTTGAAATTGAAATGTGTGGGAAATTTTGCTTCCTATTAATAAAACAAGAATTAAAACAATCATTTGTTGTGGAACTGAGTCATCAATATCTTGTATTATTATTATTAGCAATGAAAGTTGAATAAAACGAAAAACTATAAACGTAGTTTGTAGCTGATAAAACATTTTTGTTGAGCAATATGGAAATGACTGTTAGGGATGTAGGATGTAGGAAGTATAACGAAATGAAACGACTGGCACTGGATAGGGAATCTTGGAGAGCTGCATCAAACCAGTCAAATGACTGAAGACCAAAAAAAAAAAAACAATGGAAATGACTAAGAATTTTTTAGATATTTTTTTCTAAAAAAATACATTTTTTTACGTAGTTTTAAAATTCTATCATTTGTTTTATGATTCATATAACTGTTCAACTAAATGTATATATGTTTATTTATTTATGTCATTGAACTATTTCGTTTGTTATTATTTAGAGTAATGTGGTTTTTTTTTTTTTAGTGGATTGATTGTATGGGTTTATATACACGTATATTTGAGTTCTTATAATTTACCAGAACGTTTTATTTTAATGGAAGCTTCTCGTTTCGTATTTGTATTATAATTAGTTACATGGGTATCAGCTCGCCAGTGAGTGAAAAGTAATAAATGTACGTTTCTTATGGTTTTGACCTGAAATTTTTTTTTAATGAGTCCACAACTGTATCTCCATTATTCTCCTTAAGAAATGCAATGTAATAAACAAAAAAATGAGTTGAAAAACACAGATTTTTAGTAGTTGTGTAGAATAATTTTGTTAAATTGGCAATAAACAAATAAAACTTATAACAAATAAAACTAAAGTATTCTTTAATACAGAACAATACTTTAACGATTTTTAAAATACTCAATTACAATTTTAAACTAAAAATAATAGCATTCTATTATTGGATAAAATTGTAAAAACAAATAAAAATTCTAAAACCAAACAAAGTAGTATAAATTATTCTTACATACCAACTGTTCAAAATGTCCGCCGTCAACCTGAAAAAAGATTTCAGCACGAGTTATAGATCAGGTAGAATTTTCAAGAATTCTTGGACTGTTTTTTTATTTCTTCAGAAGCCCATGTAATTCTTTGTAAAATTTCATTAGCATTTTTTTTTATTTTTATGCATACACTACTAACTCTTTCATTTATTATATTCCCACAAAAAGAGATCCAAGGGATTCATATCAGGTGATTTAGCCGGCCATAGTTGACGTCCATCTCGACCGATCCAGATGTTAGGAAATATTTCATTCAGATAATGAATAACAGGGTCTTAAAAATGGGCTGGTGCGTTATCGTGTGTTGGTAATATACATCAGTTTTGTACTAAGTGGAACGTCCTCTAAAAATATTGACAACTCATTTTGAAAAAAAAGTTCAGGTAAGCGTTATCTGTGAGTCTACCGTTGAAAATCCTGAGGTCGTATAAGAACATTAACTATTATCTCACACTAGACATTTAATGAAAAACTGTGTTGGAGATTAGTTTCAATGGTTTCACGAGGATTGTCACGTTTCCAAAAATGTTTGTTTGGTGTATTGTTTATCACATTTAACGTAAATGTTACTTCATCTGTAAATAATATCATATGGAAGGCACGTTGTTTCGTAAAAACCATTGACGATAATTCACCCGCAGATTCTGATCATCTTCTTCAAGACATTGAACTGGTTGAAGATGATACGAATGTCCCTTATGTATTGTTGTGTGGAACCCCTAAACGTGCACATAATCGACTAGTAGTAGTAATTGAACTTCCCTCTACCATACATAAAATCTGCTCGTTCACATTTGTTTCTCGTTCTAATATTACAATTAAATATTCCGCTTTCCCTTAGGTGCCGGTGAGTATCTGTAACTTGCCGTTTGAAATTTTTCGTTTAGGAAATCTCCGACGATATTCTTTAACGGCTAGTGTAGCATTGCCGTTAACAAAAACCATACAGGAATTGAATATCGACATATTCCTGATTTTTAATCTTATACGACATTTCTCTTTTTCTATTAAACAGATCGCTTATAATTATTTCCAATAGATTTTAAAATTAGTGCAAATGAACTTTATGCTATATCACAAATTAAATAAAATTTTTTACTGAAAAATAACTTCTCAGTAACAAATATACTACACCGAAGCAAGATTCTGAATCATAACAACAATGTTTTGTTTGTATAGCTTTGCTCTCTGGAAATTAAACACAGACTATTAATATTGTACAGCTTTTCAGACCCCCTAGTGTGGGGTATTTATGCACTAATAATCATGAAATAACAACATAATACTTCAGGTAAAAACATATTAGCCTAATTTTTCTGATATTGTTTCACAAGAAAATACAACTAAATTGCTGTTGTAGATAGATAATTTAAATAAATTTTCTCAGAAGTAAATTCTCTATCGATGTAACCGATAACAATTTAACAAAGTTATTGTATGACAAAGCTAAAAAAAAATGTGTTTTTAAATTCAATTTTTTGTTTATTACATCGTATTTCGTAGACAGTAATGAAGATACGTTTCTGAGACATATTTTAAGAAACTTTTTCAGGTCAAAAATTAAAAGAAACCACTAAATTCGTCCCTTTATGGACCTTGCTAGAATTTCAGTAGGGTTTCGTTTTCAATGGAGGACCATAAGTCGAGCATTGATGGGAGCATTTATTGAAGTTGTTGCAATTTTTTTTTTTTAAATGTGTTGTGTAATCAAAAGTTTGTCAATAAATGTATTCTCTGTTTTTCATAACCTTTTCTGATTGCTAAAAATGTTTTTGTATTAACGATTTTTCTTTTATGCTTTCTGAGTATTATTTTTCTTGTAGAAACCAGTTTTGATTTTAATTAGCCTAGTACCTACAAATAGAGTTCGTTACATTTCTTTAAAAGTGAGAGGTTTCTTTTTTGTTTTTAATTATCATTTAAAACGTTTTCAAGTAGGTTGCATGTTATACGTATAAAACGAATATTAACTATTTTAAGGTCACCCAGATTTATTTGAAAGGTCACTTTTAAGAAGTAAGAGTTACTTGTACATTAGTCTTGTTATAGGTGTATACATATATATTTTTTCTTCTTAAATTTGTTACTTTAGTAGTTGAGTCATAATGCCGCAGTTAACTTCCCGTTTAGAGTTTTACTTTTTTTTACTAAAATGATAATTTTCCTCCATTGTATGTCAAAAACAAGTCTTTTTTTCTGTATACCAAGTCATGATGTAGGATCGTTTTACAACTTTCATGGCTACTCGTTTACAGGAACTATTTTACAGTTCAATACGTGTTCACTGTTTAAGTGATAAAAAAGAACGTGTTATTTATAAATTTTTATTACTTAAATAATGTAGTTAATTTATGCGGAGAGATAACACAGTTAATTTATTTACAGCCTACGTTAATTAGAAGTGGATAGATTCAGTTTTTTTATATCTATAAAAATAAAAGAGAGTTGTATTACCAGACGAATGTGAAAGATAGAATATTTTCACAGAATTTTTTTTAATGTTAAATTAATAAGGAAATTATAAAATACGAGTACATTGTAGGAAAAATAAGTTTTCTTTTATTTAACAGGATTATTTTTTAGGCTCGACTGTAATTGATAGGCAAGAACAATATCTTATTTTTGAAATGTGTATTTGAAAGTTTAGAAAAAAATTTTATCGGCAGTTTAGAAAATTGCTTGTAATTTATTTTCAATTTAAAATATTTATCTACTCGTAAAACAACTCTTTTAGATCGAATTTAACAATTTTACGGGATTTCAATTTCCTTTTGATTTGTTAGTTAATTTGTTTGTGTCTGAACAATTATTTCATTTCACCAAATGGATGATTTTTGCGACTGATTTCTTTTTTATTTTTGGAGGAAGTTATTCTTGTGGTCCTGTTGTAAGGGTTATCCAGGAAATTCTTAGTGAAAGAATTTTGCAGACGAAATATTTCATTGGCGGCGTAAACTTTTTTTAAAATATTAAACATTTTTTATCATTATACGTAATGTTGTTATGTAATTATAAAGTATTACTATTTAACCTGATCCCGTTTTGATTATCAACTGGAACTTTTAATTAAAAACCATGTTCCCATATACGTCCTAGTAATCTTAGCTCATATACGGTGATAATATTTAGTAGTTAATTTTTACTTATTTTTATCTGGACCTAGGTTTTACCTTGTAAGTTTCTTGCTAATACCTTCTTTCATAGGGTCAGAGTCCTGATTTCGAAGTCGAGAGAGTTTTGTGGTTCAAATCCTAGTAAAAACACTTACCTTTTATGAATTTGAATCGTACATCGTGAGTACCGGTGTTCTTTGGTGATTTTTTTTTTCTTTTCTTTAGCACCCAAGGAGCAGCTGGAACCACCGTTAAACATGTCATGCCGTGGCAGCATATTAAACTACCTCCCCCCAAGATTGGGTCCTATGAAAAGGACCCCCCTCCCCATCGGAGTCTCCTCTGGCTCATCCGACCCTCCGCTTGTGGAATGCCGTAATGTCCTTCCACAGGGGAGCTACCCTTCCCTTTCCTACACCTAACCTACCGGGGGTCGTTTACGCGTTTCACGCACCCGACCCCCCCTCCCCGTGCGCGACCCTCTCAATCCTCGAGTGGGTTTCACTTAACAAACCTGACGGTTAACCTAAGACTTTACAAGACTAAACTTCGTTTACATTCATACCTATCATCCTCATTCATTTTCTGAAGTAATACCGGAGGCTAAACAAAAAAATAAGTCATATACTCGTATAGGTCGAATTTCGTATAGGTCGATCAGAATTTAAAAAATGTATATCTGAAAATTATAAAGTAAAATATACTTTAAAAAGTTACAAATAAATTTTAAGAAATCGAAACTTAAAAGTAATACTTTCTCAATTTTTTTTATTTTTACGTAAAGCCGTTGTCACCGTGGTAGCGTCCCGGCCTTTTATCCGGTGGTTCTGGGTTCGAATCCCGGTCAGCTATGGCATTTTTTTACATACGCTTCATTTACATATCCTACGCTCAAGCTTCAAGTGTATGTGACAATATCATCAAGAAAAAAAGAAAAGGAAAAACTGAAAACTTGTGAATTAATTTCTGTTTGCTAAATGATTGGCGCCGATTTGTACATTTTTCAATTGAAGAAGTAAAACGGTACAACGGTTTAGTCAGTTTTTGTTTATTTTAAGTTTATTTTATTAATAAGTCTTTATTTTACTATTAAATTTATTATTATGTTATCGGATTGTCGCGGTAAGAAATCGAAATCGCTGGAGTAAGTTGGGGGTTTCTTGGAAATAATTTCTAGGAAATATTCACTTTCTAGGAAATTTAATGATTTCACTGTTATACAGAAAAATCAGATAAGAAAATCTGGTATGTAATTTTGCTTAGAAATGTAACAGAAAGTTACTGAATTTACAGTTTAGATTCATTTTAAATTAAAAAAATAAATTATTTTTAAAAAAATTGTGTAAATCACAATAATATAATAGCGTGGAACATTAAAATTAATTTAAAAAATTCCAACTAACCTCACCAACTTCCAACCGCAACTTGTAATTCGTCCTTAGAACTGTATTTGACAATTAAAAAATCTGATGTGGTCATCACATGACTTCCTTGTACGCCTAATAAATTACATATACAGATCTTTTTTTGAATGTAGATAAATTTTTATTTCACTTATAACTTCCGATTTTCACACACACACACACACACACACACACACATACACACATACATACATATATATATTGTTATTGTTTAATTAATATTTATTGTAAATTTTTTTTTTTTACACTAGAGGTTAATAATTATTAATAAATCAATATATTTAAATTAAAAAAAAAAAGTTAAAGAAAAGGAACGAAGTCAGATT
>JAAAKQ030124785.1:0-13686 GCA_010016005.3 Zanna intricata | reverse complement strand
GGGTAAGGAAGAAAGGTTTCTTTTGAAAACGGCTGAGCCCTTAAACATAAGTATCTCGTGACTGGTGCATTATAAAAAATAAGCTGTTAAGTTTTTTCCAGTTTTCTTCATTAGGATTGAACATCAGTTGGTTAAATCCCATCGAAATGCAGGTGTTATTTATTCGTCCTACAAATAATACTTCATCCCTTAATTATAGAATATAGTTGTATAATAAACACTATTATTCTTAGAAAACGCAACTATAAATGCTTTCTCCTGTTTGCTTTTCAGGTAACTTCACATGAGTTAACTGTCCTCATGTCAACGGATGACTAATAATGTGTTGTGTTGTAAAAGATTGATTTTTGTTGTTATTTATTTCGTGTACTTTTAATGATTAATTATCGATTCTTAAGGTCGGTATTTCACGTACGCATATTTCAAGTACCGATGTATTATAATCACACTTGGCGATAGACACACCTAAAAAAAAATTAATCCATCTTGCTGACGTCTATGAGGTTATATCTGCGCCTAGTAATAGTAGGTTGCTTATTTAATCTTAGTGTGTAGGAACCTGTTTTAGTTATTAGTAATTAGAAAAATGTTTTTCCGGATGTCGTCGTAACGAATTATATCTTCAGTATGACGGTGTATATATATATCGCGCATCTGACTCGTATTTACGTCATTATCGTCTTATATGTACAGTACCAGTACTTTAATTTACTTACGTATTTTAGTTTTTTTTTTTTGTATCTTATTATATAAGGATACGATTTTGTGAATTGATTTCCGAAAAGTTGATTTGTATATTTTTGATTATATCTTTAATTAATTGTAAAAATGAATGTATGTTGGTCAATTTAAATATATGTCTTCATATTTTTTATGTATGTATTTAATTCGTATTGATTATTTATATATGAATTATAAAAAAAAAATATTATAAAATGTTATAAATTCACCTCATTACATTTACTAAATGTTATTTAATGTTGATATTTTTTAATGGTCGAATGATTGTTGGAAACTTTACAAATCTATTTAAGTCAATTAGAAAATTTGTGGGTAAAAACATGATTATCAGAATTTATCAAGCAAGCAAGTTCGCTTAACAAGTTGTTAAACTATTTTCTGAATAAAATCTGAAAAATTATGTTTTAAATAAGTGTAAGTATGCATTTTAAACGTTCAAGAATATTGGCTGGTGATCGCGCTAGACAAATCAAAACAATCCCGGAGAGTGTGGTGAAATAGAGAAGTGAAAATCTTTGATATTTCAGCATCTCTAATCTCTGAGTAAAATTTTTTTAAAAATTAGTCAATTTTGTTTTATTTTTGTAGAGGTTTAGTGTGATGTTCACATCTTTCAGTTAACATCTTATGTTCGGACCAAAATCTTTATTATCTCAAGCCGTTTTATGTTGAACTAGAAAGTTAAAAGGTTCATACGTACACCCGTATATTTTCACATGTTTTACTACATAAGTAGATGCAATACGGGAACCCACCGGGCTGGTCTAGTGGTTAACGCGACATTGCAAATCAGCTGATTTCGAAGTCGAGAGTTCAAATCCTAGTAAAAGGAAGTTAATTTTATTCAGCGTTGAATACTAGATCGAGGATACCAGTGTTCTTAGGCGGTTGGGTTTCAATTAATCACACTTCTCAGGAGTAGTCGACCTGAGATTGTATAAGACTATATTTCTTTCACATTCATACATACATAACATCGTCATTCATCCTCTGAAGTAATACCTTACGGTAGTTCCCGAAAATAAACAGAAAAAGAAAGAGAGAGATGTAATACAGTACATTATGAAGCGTCTGAAGCGGCCCTCGTAGACGTGAATCTTCTCTGGTTGTGTTACCACAATCTTACCTTTGGTTGTGTTTCCAAAAAGATCACCTTTTGGAAAGACCTTTTTGGAAAAGACTTCAAAAAGAGAGGTCAGTTTTAAACTATTGACATCGGTCTTAATTCACTTCGTCTCTGGTTAGACCAGAAGTACCAGAAGGTGGTGGAAGCACCTATCCGTTACGACTAGTCTGGAATTTCATAAAGGAAGCAGAATGACCATTCTGTATTGGATTAGTATATATATAAGCAGTACATAAAAAATTTACAGGAGCTCTATGCAAATTTTGATGGGACTTATTTTTTAAATTTGGAGTTACATATTTAAGGTTTTTGTGTATACAAAAAAAACCGTATTTCTGAAAAAAAAAAAAAAATGAATCGGGTGAAGTTAATAATTAAAATTTAAAACATAGAAAGCCAAAAATTAACTTTAAAATTATATTTAGTAAACCAATTAATTTACGGCCTGGTTTAAATTTTTAAATCCCGTAAAATTAGGAGAAAAGAATGATAATTGGTTTTTGAAGTTTCACAAAAAAAAAGTTAACATTACGCTAAGGAGGGTACATAAAAAGTTACTCTGCTTACTGGATAATTTAGTACATATACCGCGACTTAATTACACAGGTTCAGAATTTTTTTTTTTTTTTTATAAATATCAAAATCTGCGTAGGAAACTACCAAATACAACACTTTTATATAATGTAAACAAATAGTAACATGTTACCAGAACGAAATAATTTCGACTGAAACAAAAAAATAAATGATTGAATACTAAAGAGTAAGTTAATAAAATTGTGTTATTATAGGTTGAGACAAGTTTTGAAATATAAAAACTTTGCTGGATTCCAAGTCATAAGTCGAAATATCTGGGGAAAATTTTAATTCAATCTAAATGTATTCATAAATTGTGTTATAATAAACTATTATAGAAACCAGTTTGTTAAGAATTAATGAGCTTATTACTACAGGTTCATTGATTACTTGTAACAACGGTAAACTGAATACAGCAAGATTTAGTTGTTTATTACTGGAAAACTCCTTTACATCAAATTGTTTTTGGGTTTTTTTTTTAAACCAACCCGCAGTTATATTTTTGGAATGATAGATTTTGTGGGGGTATGAAAATGGGTGATGCGATCCCAGAACCTTCCAGATGAAAGGCAAAGACGCCATTGCTCCAGCCGTGCTTTTACTATGCTTATAACTTTCATTTGCGTTATACTTAATTGTAGGGTCGGACCTACAATTAAGTATAACGCAACTCAAGGGAGGAACTTTTCATTCTAGCAGGACCTCTAGAATGAAGGACACTGGAAAAATTGGGATAGATTTTAATCTTTATTTTTCATTTCATATCATGGGGTCTAACTTTCTCGGGAATGAGTCTCTTTTTTTTCTAATCTGAAACTCCACTTTTGCACCTGCAAACATTACTTAACCTAACTTCCATAGGGAAGTTCAGGAGTCCCCAGACGGACATCGCATGTGGCACACCTGAACATGCCACACCTCACGAGTGCGGCTATGCTTCCCTTCCCCATTCTCGGAATTCCTCTAGAAGCCTCTTCTTCTGTCTTAATCTTCTTTTTGTCTTACTATTTTAGTTATTAGCTGTTCGATGTCACTCCAGGCGTCTCTGGAGGACAGCATATACGCAATTGTATTCTCTGAACTTAGATGTCTAATTTCCGAATTTCTTCTCAAGTCCTCCTATCTATAGCATTCATAAAAAATATGTTCCTTAGTCTCATCCTCGTTACAGAAGCAACAGCAGACCGTATCCTTTTTCATAAACCTATGCAGATATGCATTTACATATCCGTGTCCTGATAATAGCTGCGCGAGGTGATACCTTACATTTCCATGCTTTCTCGCCAACCACGCCTCCAGATTAGGGATTATACGTCTCGTCCAGACAGCCCTTTCCCCTTCCCTCTAACTTTCGGCACCACTCCCGCCTCACTATGCTTGTTGCTTCCATTTTATCCTTGCCTTTATATCTTAGGTAGCGTTCTTGTATAAGCAGATCAATAGGGGGAACCCCAGTCAGCACACAAATCGCTTGATAGGAAACGGTCCTATGAGCAGACACCACTCCCAGGAGCGAATTCTTGTGGGCGCTGATTAGTCTACGAAGATTAACTTTTTTTTTCCACTGCTGCGCCCCAAATTGGTGATGCGTAGAGCATCCCAGATGCTACAGTAGACATTATTACCTTCCGCTTACCTGCCCTTGGAGCATCCTCTGATGACAACAATCGTTATAGATTTTTTGTTATAACCTCTGCCTTTTTGCAAATTTGTTGTACATGCATTGAAAAGCTATAGTTCTTATCTATCAGAACCCCAAGATATTTGACATAGTCATGCCTGGGTATCTTAGTCTCTCTTATGTATATATTACTTTTAGGTTTTTGTTAGGTTTTAATAATAGTTTTTAATTTTTATTTAAATCGGGCGGTAATAACGCCTCAGCGTTTTTCACCTTCGAAAAAAAAAGTATAAATCATTGTCTCCCACATGTCTTCTTTCTGTTAGTAATAACAGGAATCAATCTTCTTCCTGTTAGTAATTTGACTTATAATTAATTTTTTCTTTGCATAAAAATCATTACGTTGCTCAACAGCTGAGGCGCAAGGAAAAGAATTTTTTTCATCCGAAGTGGAAAGGCAAAGTGAAAAGACCAGCTTGCTTCGCTTTTCTTTGCCGCCATTTATCAATTGGCCATTAGTAGGAGAAGCGAAGAAATTTAATTTTTGTCACTTTCTCATTTTTTCGGGTATTGGCTGACATTCCTTTATTGAATCGCTCCATGGTAAAGAATGAGTTGGTTTTCCATTAAGCTACCTGACGGTAACTCAATGGAAATTACTTTAGAACACGCTTTATAAATTCTTAGAAAAGGCTTTTGAATTGTGGGATTTTTATCTCATTATTATTTTTATGGTTGGTAATGATCAATGTACATTAGTAATTATCATCGGGAAAAATTTTTATTTGTATATTTTTTTGTCCGATTATTTTCTGTTGTATTATTATTATTTTAATTTGGCGTGCTGTTTGAACAAACTGTAGTTGCTTGTATTTAATTATAGATAACTGATTACTAAATTATTATTAGTAGATTTTATGTTTATAGTAACATAAAACAAATGCAGAGATCATTCATTTTATTAAATATTTTTATAATATTCCAGTATTGTTTTTGTGTTTTTTTTTCTTTCATATTACAATACTATATAATTAAAGTACAATTTCCTGGAATGTCGAGTAAATTAGCATATTATCTTGTCTATGTATTCAATTCTATTTTATTTATTCAGAAAATCTAAATAAAACATATTTAAAAAAAATGAATTTTTATTGTTTATTTAAAAAAAAAAATTATATGTATGTATTTTCCTCGTGTTGCATCCAAGCGCTATATATAGATATTATGGAATTTTTGTCTGTAATTTAAAATTGGTTATGCAATTTTTATATGTTTCAGACATTTCTTATGTACGTGTAAAAAAAAATTATTGACGTATATTAAGTTAGTAAAAATAATATTCTTATTCATAATTTTTACCAGATTTTATCATTCATATTTTATGTTCTTTTTTTTTTAAATTAATGTTCATTATGAATAGAATAGTTTATTTCAGTTCTGTATAGCTGTACGTCATTTTATATCGAATAAATATTGATTTTTATCTTTGAAATTCTGTTATTCAATCGAATCGGTTTTTTTTTGTATGCAATTAATTAACCACATAAACGTTAAGGTTGTGCTTGAAAATATAGCATCGAAATTTTGTTACTATGGAATATGTCATGCCTGTCTGAGATTTGAACTTAGGATCTTCCGATTGAAAGACTTAAACTACCATTTTCTTTATGGAGGTTGGTTGAATGATTTTACATTGTTTTTGAATCGTTTTTATAATTGTATTTTTATATAAATTAATTTTTTAGTTCCATTACTGCGTTTTGGGTGAAATAAAAAGATGTCCTATCATTTGAAATTTATTTTAATTTAAAGTGCGATTCAAGTTGTCATTGTTATCATATTTCATAATGAAAAATACTATCACTTCCTTAAATGGTTTTTAACGAAGGACACTGCTATAAATTATTAAAGAAATCGTAGCACGAAAATTGTCTTTACTTTTCGATATTTGTAGGAAAACGCTAAAAAATAAGTAAAAAAAAAAATAATAATAAATTTTCCTTTTTATCAATGTATGCACATCGAAATGATTATGCTTTTTTTTAAAAATAATTTTATCGTGTATCCAGCCGCTTGTGGTTGTACAATATATTCTTACAATCTGCTGAAATACAAAATCAAACGTTTCGGTATTGAAAAATGTATGAATGCTTGTCTTGATAAAGATTTAAATTTGTCCAAATTATATCTACTTGAAAATACGTTGAATTTTTTTCATGGTTCAAATTTTTTTTTAATTTTAAAAGGCAAGTAATTTATTAGTATTTCTCATAAACAATCTATTCTTCTCATACCGATTCTGAGAAAATCTGTTTTAATATACGAGCGTCATTCGGAAAATAAAGAACGTTTTGATTTGACGAGCCGCGTAGTTCCCCCACCATTTCCGCTGTCGAGTCATTGATGTTCCATTCGCCTTGGGCCCAATCTTAGGCGCTAACAGTGAGCCGATACAGTCGTGTTTTCATTATTTGTACGTTTTTAAAATGTGCGACAAAATTAATGATCACGCCAAGTGTGAGGTTCGTAGTGTAATACGTTTTTTGAATGCGAAAGGAGTGCGACCTATCGAAATTTACAGACAAGTAACGGTTTATGGTAATGTGACGAACGAAGCTTCAGCTCGAAAATGGTGCATTATGTGTTTAATGGCGGCTGGACGAATGTTCACGATGAAGAGCGCTCGGGCTGAAGTTCAGCTGTGACTGACGAATTCAAATGAAGGATTAAGGAAAAAATTCAACAGGACTGACGTTTCACGATAGATGGACTAAATTCGATTTTTCCTGAAATTTCTCGAATTGCACTTTATGAAATTTTTAGTGGTGATTTGAGTTACAAAAAATGTGTGCTAGGTGCGTCCCTCGAATTTTGACGGAAGAACACAAAAAGAAACGAGCTGCACTAACTTTTCTCAGTCGACGATGAAAGAAGGATCGCCAAATTCATCGCCATCTTTTCAAAGACGGCGATGAATTTTTGAACCTAATTGTTATGGTGACGAGACCTGGATTTCGCGTATCACTCCAGAAACAAAACGCCAGTCGATGGAATGGCATCGTACTTGTTCTCCATCAAAACCGAAAAAAGCAAAACAAATTTCGAGCCCCTGAAAAGTTGTGGCTAATATTCTTCGAAAAGGTTTTCTACTCATCGATAACATGCCTATAGGGGACACCATAAATGCAGCAGTCTACTGTCAGACCCTTCACAGACTCCGTCGCGCCATTCAAAACAGACGGCGCGAAATGTTGTTTAGCGGCTTCTACATGACCACATTCTGTTGCATAAACGAAGAACTTGCTGCAACGGTCTCGATGGCAGCTTTTTGATCATCCGCCCTATAGCCCGGACTTTGCCCCGAATGATTTCCATCTGTTTCCCAAATTGAAGGATGTTTTGGGAGGGATTTACTATGGAAGTGACGACGAACTTAAAGAGCGTGCTGGTAAGTGGTTAAACAACTTGGCGGAAACTGAGTATACAGAAGGCATAGCAAAATTGGTGAAACGGTACGAAAAGTGTTTAAATTTGAACGGCGATTACGCAGAAAAATAGTTTTAAGTATCAGGTATGTTGTAAATAAAGTTTTGTTTATTTGGCTATAATTAAAAAAATTTCAAAATAAAAACAAAGGTTTTTAATTTCCGAATGACCCTTGTATGTAAGTCATTTTGGTTCGGTTACTTATCCTGCTATGAACAGGTAAAGTTTAACTTTTTCAATAAACTTTTAAAATTTTTTTTATCCCACTGATTATAAAATTTCTTTTATTTATAATTTGTTTTAAGGTTTTGGAAAAAAACAAACTCTTTTAGTGTTCATCTGGTATTGCTTTTGATTTTTGGGTGATAATAATCTTTCTATTTGATCACATGGATAGAAAAAAAATTATGATAAAAAGAAGTTATGATAAAAAGATTATGATAAAAAGAAGTTATTGATTCATATTACACATTTATTATTATGA
Organism: Zanna intricata; assembly: GCA_010016005.3. Classification (NCBI taxonomy): domain Eukaryota; kingdom Metazoa; phylum Arthropoda; class Insecta; order Hemiptera; family Fulgoridae; genus Zanna; species Zanna intricata. Next base: position 5,655 of record JAAAKQ030124785.1, on the reverse strand, counting down.
ATTAAATAGATGAGTGCTGTAATAAAATTATTTTCACAGAATGACTCAATTTTTTCTTTTTACGCTTTTTTTTTATCTGTTTAGCCTCCGGAACTACCGTAAGGTATTACTTCAGAGGATAAATGAGGATGATGTGCATGAAGTGTTAATTGTGGTTAATTGAAACCCAACCACTAAAGAACACCGGTATCCACGATCTAGTATTCAAATCCGTATAAAAACTTTTATCTTTACTAGGATTTGAACCTTAGAACTCTCGAAATCAGCTGATTTACGATGTCGCGTTAACCACTAGACCAACAGGTGGGTTTTTTTACACTATTAATTTTTCTTCTCTTCACCGTGGCGTAACCGAACTTAGGTAATCTGTCAGATTAGCGAACATAATATCTATAATGCAATATTATGTTTTACAATTGACAGAGCGAAGTCACTAGGTCGTTTTTTAATTTAACCTTTTATCTTTTCGCTTTTTTGTTTGTAATTCAGTTAACGACCCAACACTTTCCGATTTTCATGAAATTTTGCCATAACTTTGGTGTTTCTTGGCAGGATAATACGTATGTTGAAAATCTGTTTATAGTTCTTGTAGTTTTTGTATATTTACCGTTAAAAAGTTTAAAAAATAGAAAAGTAAAAATATAGAGATGATATAAATAATGTAGTATAAATATAATTAGTGGTACAAGTATAAATAATGTGTACAATGTATTCTTAGAAATAGTCGTTTGTTACATCGATCAGTTCAATTTTTGTATTTATAAATTTCAATTTTTTAATTATTTAAATTTAGTTAAGAACCGTTTTTAGATTTGCACAAAATGATCAAGGTGCACTGTTGACATATACAGGTGTCCCACGAAGAAATTGAGAAACTTTCAGGACATGTTCTGGTGAAAATAATGGAAAAGGTTCATATAAACATAGGTCAGGAAAAAGCTTTGTTTTCGAGTTACGGCTAGCGAAAGATTTCGTTTGGAATTTCAGCCCTTCTAATAAAAAGAAGTCTTATTGTAATTTTTGGGATCAAATTAAGGAGAAAAGTTTGGGATTTGTAATGTAATTTGAGCTGGGAAATAGAATAAAACAGGTCCCAGAACTGTAAACTTCAGTAGTTTTTTTAAGATATACAGTGTAAAACACAAAATTAAGTGTTGTTTTTTTTTTCTAGGGTTGTAGTACAATAGGTTAAGAAATAGAAAGTAGTACAATAGAAAATTAGTGTAAGCCACGAGTAGAACTACAACAGTAGTAATTTCATATACGGCTGTATCGTAATTAACGTAGGTTTCCAGTTATCTATATTTCTCTAGGCTTAACCGCCATGAAATCTGTTTGTTTAAATGTGGATAGAATTTTAAAAAATATATGATTAAATAAAACTTTAATTCAATTTAGTTGCATACTCTTATTATAATATTAGATTTGCAATAATTTTGTTGCAATTAATTTATTTAAAACAGTTGAGGAAATATACCACGCTAAAAACTCCGTACGGTAATTAAGTCGTTAAATTTAAACAAACCTTTATACTCAGAAATAATAATAGTAATAGGAATAATGATTATAATAAACTGTAGAGTTTTAATAACATAATTAAAATAAAAAATAGGTGTCGTTCTATTATTTTTTTAATTAAGTGCTTCAATAATCCTATAAATAAGGCAAACAATAATTTTGTTTTAACTACTTAACAATGAAAAATAAACTCTTACTTTAAGTAATTTATTAAATTTTATTATCTAAAACTTCATTAAATTTAATTAAAAATATTAAATCGTTGTGCATAAAACTGTTTATAATTAAATAATACGCAAAAAAAAAAAATTAAGATAAAACCTACAAAAATATATAAACTATGTTGTTGTTATAAATGTCTGTATTTGTTATAATTTCGAAAAGAGAAAGGATCAAAAACTATTTATAAAAAGAAGATTAAAATATAAAACGAGGAAGCTCTATGGTTGTCAAAAAATCATTAATAATTATATCATAAATCATTAAAACTATATGCTACATAAAGTAAGCGCGTGTACGCACACACACGCACAAAGGCATTTTGTCCTGACTGACTTGAGTGGTTTTTGAAATTCTGAATTTAAATTGTCAAAATGAAGTAACAATAAAATTTCCTCTTTTTTAATTTCTTGGTAACAAATGAAAATATCAACTTTATTTTCGGTGTGTGAAATTTTCATGTAAATATCTAAAAATTATACTTTACATTTTTGAAATACGACCTTGAAAGGGATGAAGAAAGGTAAAAAAAAAGTTTGAACAATGATTACAAATTTTCCCCATTTTCGACTTTACTAAACGAGATATTCACTAGATTGGGGTTTACAAAGACTTCAGATAAATATCATCTAAAAACCATTATCGGTTTTTTTTTTAAATTTCGATCTTTTAAGGCGTGCAACAGTTTAGTTTTTCTTCCTTTTTCATTGTTTCAAGGACAAAGGTCAATTTTGTTGATGTACGGAGGATTTTGTGCATGTTTTCGTCAGTGCTTTATTGGGATCTTGCATCTATATTATCATAAATAAGATTATTTTGATTACTTTTTTGTTAATTCTTTTCTGTGCTCTTTTCAGCTGTTTTTGTACTAAAACCATTGGAACTCTATTGTACTTTTAATAAACACTTTGTTACCATTGAAAGTCTATGCTACCTCAGTTTTTACAGAAATCTTTATCTTTTCTAACTTAATATTAAAAGCAGCTTGTATTAGGTCATGAAGTTTAAGTTGGGATATTTTTTTTTTTTTACTGTTTCAAGCTTTTTCTTCTTCTTTTAGACAAAAAAACTAAATTATTGAAAAAAGATTTTTCATAGTTTGTAGTTTAGGGTTTTATTTATTTTACAAAACAAATAGAAGCATAATTTTACTAATATTTTCGTAAGTTTTTTTTTTTGTTTCCATTTTTACTAACTTGTACTCTACAAAGAAGTATTGTAATCGCGAAGAATTTTGATCTTCAGATTTCAACGGAAATATCAATTTTGACCATTCCTGAATCCATTTTGACTAGTTTTGGCGTGATGTCTGTACGTACGTATCTCGCATAACTCAAAAACTATTCGCCGTATAATGTTGAATTTTTGGGTTTAGGACTGTTGGAACGTCTAGTTTTGCATCTCTTCTTTTGGTTGCATTTGAACCAAAAGTGTCCAAAAAAGTCTAAAATAAAAAAAAAAAAATTGAATTTTGGACTTTTTATTAATTACAGTAATAAGCTCTCATTGAGAGTTTTTCAAAGATAATGTCATAAGTGGTACTTATTTACATTGATTCCAGCGTTAGCGAAATACAATTTTAATTGATGAAATATTTGCATCTTACAAGGATACACCTCGGTTTTAATCAATCTTCATCTCTCCTTCTTTTTTTTGTTTTTAATTGAAATATACTGATTTATTAATAATTATTAACCTCTGATAGTAAAATTATTTTACGATAAATAATAATAATAAGTTGTAATAAAATAAAATTATGTGTACTTTTCTCTTAAAAAAAAAAAAAAAAGAATAAAAAATGTATATATGTAATTTAGTAGGCGTACAAGGAAGTCATGTGTGGTGTCCACAACAGATTTTTTGTATGTGTGTACTATTTCCTTTGTATCTGCTGACGATAGTTTTATAAACGAAATGGCAATCTGGTTTTAGTTCATCTTTTTTTTATGGTTTTGTTTTAATTTATCTAAATCGACATAGCTCTTTAATTTATTTATTTATAAGTATAGATTTAATTTTACGACAATTAAAACATTAGATTTATTTTAGCGTAATTGATTGTAATTAAAAAAAAAAAAAGCAAATTCAATTAAGATTACATAAGGTGTATTTTTACGCATCTAAAAGAATAATTTTATTAATAAGATGATATATCGTTAATAAAAAGGATAGATGTATTCTTAGACATTTATCCAGATTTTTTCACTGTAGTTATATATGGAGGAGAATGTACTATGAAACCCCCCCCCTTTTTTTATTAGGCATAGAAAAATTCAAGGTTAGTTTTATTAAATAGCTAAATGAGAACTGGAACTGCGAAATGTAATGATAAATTAATGTAATAAAAAGTCATAATAATAGTATTAATAAAAAGTAAAAATAGTTCTTACATCTAAATGTCAATGCAATATACCATTGTGATGCATTTTGTATAAAAATGAATGCTTACCCACTTGTATCAGTAGAAGCATATCGGTATTAACCTGATTTTAATTGTAGTATTGCACGAGATAAAGAATTAGTTTACAGATTTTTTTATATTTTTGTTGTTAAACGTGAAATTTTTATTGGATTAACAAAATCATTCCTTTAAAAACATTTTTTAACCGGTTTTGATGGTTAGCCACAATCGCGTTTTTTGGACTATCTTTTATATATTCAACGAATCAACAATAATAATTTTTTTTTTCAAAATTTTAGATTAGTAAAAGCAAATAGATTTAAATTCTTGTTTGAATATTTTACAGGAAACTTTACGTATATATTCGGTGTATTAGATTGGGACAATATCTTTTACTGATGTAGAAACTTGAAAAAGTTTTTTAAATATTTATGTATGGTATAAACATATATATATATATATATATATATATATATAAAGAGCTGGCAAACAAAGTTTCAGTATTTGGCATTGATTATTTACTCTTATATTGGAAAAGTAATTGTAGGATTGGAAAAATAATTATACGTGAAAAGAAATTAGCTAAAATTTATATTTTTGCATGTGATAATTTAATTTATGATGATGCTTTGTTGTAAAATTATTATTGTATGTTAAATAAAGCATAAAAAGTTAAAAATAATATTTTGAACTTTGATCGGCTTCCCCACCACTAATATTGCTTCCGAAATATTGGTTTTTGGATCATTTCCATCACTAATATAGCTAGGAAACATAAAAATAATATTCTTTTAAAAATATGCAATATAAATAAAAAGGTAAGTTTTTTTTTTATTTTTGGGAAAGGGGAATTGTGGACAATTTTTTTTTTTTTTTTTTTAAATAAAAAGCATGTACGCATGTATTGAGCTTAATATAAAGTGAAATTATGTTTGCAGCATTTGAGAAAATTGATTCCAAAGAAATTCTTCTCTCTCTCTCTCCCTCCCTCCCTCCCTACCACCCTCCATCAATCCATCCATTTATCTGTTTAGCCTTCGGATACCTACATCATCCTCATTCAGAGGATGAATGAAGATGATCACTTGGAGATATGAATCCAAACTTTTACCAAAAAAATTGCCCCATATGTGCTAGTCTATATGCAAAATTCCATAGAAGACGGTTTATCACTCAAAAGTTATTAATCTTCAAACAAGCCAATACAAGTACATACGTATTACTTAAACATAACCGCCTCACTTCTTTTTTTTTTTGGGTGGGGGCCTCTGTGTCTTGAAATGTGGAACATATACTCTATTTTTTCTTTATTACCATAATTTACTTCTTGCAACATAGCTCTAGAGTTATGATGCCAGGAAATAAATATAAATAAATTGGCAAAAAATGAAGGCCTTTAAATTGTTTTTTGCCTAGTATTGGTAATATTATTTAAAACATGTTTAATCTGAAAAGATTAAAAGATCATATACTCGTGCATGAACGTTTGTGTGTGTGTGTGTGTGTGTGTGTGTGTG
>JAAAKQ030124774.1:1692-13686 GCA_010016005.3 Zanna intricata | reverse complement strand
GAACATAACATATTAAATTATCTAATTTGTTATTAATAATTTAAAATTGATATCGATTATTATTATGTCTATAAAAATGAGCTACTAGGAAAGAAAATTATTCACAACTTTACAGGTGAAAAAGAATTCCTTTTGCAGCCATTAATTTTTATAAGCCAAATTACTTTAAATAAAACCTTCACCAGTTAGGGCCAAATATTAATACTTTAATAGAAATATCGTTTTTGCTTAATTTTCCTTTTTTTCCTTATTATTATTATTTATCGTACGTTATATTATTGAATTCATTTAAAATGAAACTAGTCTTTTACTTGTTTTGTTTTTAAATTCACTTTTTTGTGGATGAAGAAACAGCTAATAAAACATTCCACGCAAACAAGTGTTGCACACTCTCTAGGAATTGTATATAGAGTACATTCAATCGGTAAGTAGAGAATAGAAATATAACTGAATGGTTACATTAAAAATAAGAGTTTATTAATAAAAATTGTGGTTATAAAAGCAAATGCAAGCATGCTAACCTTCAGATTTTATTTCGTTTTCATTATAAATGAAGACCATCTCATTTAAAATAAAAGTAAGCATTTATTATTTAACGTACTTTGTTTAGTTATAATTCAAAAAGCAAGCACGTATTTAAGAAAATATGTAATAATTCAATTTATATGATTTAAAATATAATAATAAATGATTATTTATGAAAAAAAAAAATGTTTGAATAATGAAGTTCAAACTTATTAGATATATATACATATTTTACATTTTTATAATTTTTTTTTACATTTATTTAAAATTTCATTTAGATTTATCTGATAATGGAAGATCCTGTATAGAATATTGGTACAGCTTACTTTCTATTATTACGACTATTAATAAAGTGTGCTTTGGTGTTATCACTATAGAAAAAAACTAGTACTTAACCAATGTGTTAAAGGCGGAAGTTCAGTTGTTAATTCAGATGGCACTTTGATTTTCGAATATTTATTTATTTATTAAGAATATTTTATACACTAGATTGTGAAACCTGTTGTAAGGTTATACGATCAGCTTTTACATGATATTAGAGTTTTTCAACAAAAAAAAAAGCATTCTCAAGAATAACAAGCAATCCATGTCATGTTTTTCTGGGAAACTGAGAGAAAGAAAGCTTTTCCATTGAACTGAACATAAAGTTTTTTTTTCCACCACCCTTGGATCGGACCTAAAATTAAGTATTGCTGAAGCCAGGGGAGTGTCCTTGCCTCTAATGGGCCTCCCCACTCGCCAGCTGTATCAGCAGATCAGCCTACTGGGTCTCAATCTTTTCTTTTAAGTGCCTTACCTCTAACCGCCGGGGACGGGGATGGTGGATCCGGTTATGCCGTCCCCAGTCCCCGCCCCCGACGGCCGGGTCTCGGTCATGTTTTATTTGCCTACTCTTAACGGAGCGCCTCCGCCGGTTCGGGGATTGTCTTCGATTCTCGGTTCCTTTCTGACTTAGGATAGTTGTTACAAACGATACCACAGCCTTCCATGTATTCTCAGAATCAATCATAGCTGGAACCATATTATCTGGTGTGAGGTCTGATATACCATATTTTAATCTATAATTATCCAACGCCGGACAGTCAAATGTCGTATATTCCTGTGTATCCATAGCACGTTGGCAAAAAATACATTCAGGTGTATTTTGTCTATTTATGTGGTGTAGATAGCTTCCAAAAACACTATGCGCTGTCAATGCCTGGCATAGATTGTGGTCACCTCTATCATAAAGTTGAACACGAGTATGCACACTCCAATGAACTAAAGCTAATAATCTTACAAATCTCAAATTAAGGATATCCTCAATTTTTTGGATCGATTTTACTATAAGCATCATTCATCGCAGAAAAAAAAACGGTCAAATGTGTCTAGTTTATTTCAAAAACCTTATATTTGCTAGATTCGTCAAAAGAGCTCGAACAGTTTATGTGCTTTATATACAATGTCTCTAATTAGTAAAGGAATATATATATATAATTTAGTTCAACAACCAATAAGGTAGTACATGTTAGATTAGCTAAAAAAGAAAAAAAATATTTTTACTTGTACTATTAAATTTGACCCAACAGAAGCTCTCTCAACTTTCAGATGATCATACCATTATGGATTTTTGTATTTCTTAACAAAGGATTGTGTGTTTCCTAAAGTAAATCATGTTTTCGATCTGCCATATATCACAACACACATCTAAAAAAAATACTTAATTGATTTTTATTATATATCAATTAAAAATGGCCAAGACATTACGTCAACTTTGAATATTTAATGTTAATATAAATGTTTTTTTTTTTTTTTTACCTCCGGAACCACCGTTAGGTTATATCTTCAGAAGATGAGATGAACGAATGTAGCGTGTGTGAAAAACGCCATGCCTGACCGGGATTCGAACCCGGGACCTCCGGATGAAAAGCCGAGACGTTACCACTCGGCTACGGAGGCCGGCTCTTTTAAATTAAATGTAGACAAAACTGTCTTAACTTCTAATTAGATTTTCAAAATATATTTTTAAATAGAAATTAGAAAAACATTTAAAATCAATGGAATTTTTTTGTTTTATTTTAACTTTAATTTTTTTCTGCAAAATTAATACAGTTTACGTAAAATAAATTATTTATATTTGCTTCGTAATATTCAATTTACTTTATTATAAATAGTATTCTAAAACTCATAGTATTTAATTAATAATAATTATGCTTGATATCTCTTAATACATAATTCGTTATTATTTATTCTAAATACGTACAATAATAAAAATCGATACAGACATTGAAAAAAAGCTGTTCTTTTTTTTGAAGAAGTTCAGAATATTTAATAGTTCTCAAAAATCAACGAAAACATAGAATTCTGCGATAGAAATTAACCGGGGAAGACGAAATAATCAAAAACATTTCTCAAAAGTTGGACTAAGTTGAAGATGAAATCCGAAGTCAAAGGAAACCCGTATCTAGACCCAAGATGCAAAAAAAAAAAAAATTCGCTGACATGTTTAAGCAGTATTTTATTCAAGAAAGCCCTCTAACAGAACTGTGAGCCTATGCCAGATTTGTGGAATCTAATTAAACGGAGACAACGCAGTAAATTAGGAGATTTTTTTTAGGTTTAACCACGTAAGAGACATTAAGTACATATTTTTGTATTTTACTGACCATAAAAAGCATTCATTATAACTTGTGCCTCTATTTTTTTATCAAGATTTATTTCTTATTCATGATAAAAAAAGGCTACAAAAGCAATTTGATGGTTATGTAATTTAATAATGTTACTCAACTAGCTTCCACAAAAAAAATTTGAATAATAAGACGTTAAATCACGTTTAATAATCAGAATGTACAATTCTGTGTTCGTGTATATCTCCTCATTTTTCAAAATACTATTTAATAGGACCAGCCATTTATTAAGGCCATATGGCCTAGTCCTGAAGTGGTCCAATTAACCAGAATCCGCTTTATATAATTTGACTGAATTTGCTATTTGTGGTTTTTGTTAAATTTTTTCACCAACCGTACATATACAAAAATTAAATTAATACAACTGGACTCATGTTTACCAAAATGTTTTGTACTTTGTATCATTACAGAAATAGTTTAAAAACGACAGCAAATATTATTAAATATATCCTTGTTTCATTAGGGTATTTTATTAATTAATTAATCTGATACTAATTTTTTTTAAAAGCCTCATTAATGACAAGAAATAAATAAAAATTATAAATTTTTCAATATTTTTTGTCGGCCTCCGTGGTCAAGTGGTAGCGTCTCGGCCTTTCATCCGGAGGTCCCGGGTTCGAATCCCGGTCAGGCAAGGCATTTTTCACACTCGCTACAATTTATTCATCTCATCCTCCATCCTCTGAAGATATACCTTAACGGTGGTTCCGGAGGTTAAACAAAAAAAAAAAAATATTGAGTTTGCTGTAATTTTTATATTTAAAGGATTAAATACTGTATTTTGTTTCCAAATAGTGTGTAAGAAAAAAGAAAACAATATATATAACTATATATTCACCTCACAATTAATTAATAAAATACATTTATATTAACTGACTTTTATCTAAATTGCATTAATTTTGTCTTATTCTATAGTTAAGCAGCATATCATCCAAAACGTAGTCTCAATAATCGTTATAAATGTTGGGATGAGAAATTTGGAATAAAATCAAAATTTTATTATTTTCTTCAGAATATACGAACAAAAATTTTTTTTCTAGAGTGCCTCGACCCCAATATAAAGAAATTACTTTTCTTTGTAATTGCGTTAAGAAAGTATTCATAAGAAAGCATTTCAACGACCAAAAGTTATGAAAAAGTAACTGGGAACAATTATTTTAAAATGAGATCAGGGTTCCAACTCGCTTAGAAAAGATGTTAACTGGTTTATTCAATAAATATGCATCAAGTAAATTATTTCAGATCTAAATTAGATCAATATCATATTACTAGTAAATTAATCTGAGAAAAATGTTTTGAAATATTAAACGATGGCACAATCTTGTATGTCATTTTCTTAATTTTTTTGACAACTTTTTTTTACATCAGTCGTTTCCGATTAATAGTATGTATCGATACCCAAAGAAATGTTAATTACTTTAACTGATACACACATGAATGACTAATCAGTTATTTTTATGCTGGTTTAATTTTGTATTTACTTTTATAAAATAACAATTTTAAAATAATATAAATAATTTGTCTCATTTTTTTTTAGTCACATCAACAATTGCAGTCATTAGCGACTAAAATAACACTACATGATCATAAATAACAAACATAGACAATAAAGAAACAGGAGCAATAATGAATAAACAAAGACAAGAAGCAACAAACACATTAGTAAATCACAAACCAAAACCACTATATTGTATTCTTTATTCCCTATAGAAGAGGAACTGCAACAGACATTTTATTCCATCTTTCCGATTTAGTAGTAAGTTTTTTCGGATGGTACCAAAAATTGGGCAATCGAAGAGCAGGTGGTGCACGGACCGTTTGACCTTGCATGCCTCACAGATCTGCTTTTATGAGCCAAAAAATTAGCGTAGATAAGCCTCGTGTGTCCAATCCTTAGCAGAGTTAAGATGACTTTGTCTCTTCTGTTGCTTGGGGATGGAGGTTTCTCGAGCACATTCTCCCAGTTGTTATGCAATGCCGTAAGTATTCAACACCCAGAACACTGAGCTCTCAGTTTTACTCGAACAGACCTCATGAAGTCTCTCTCATATCAATTGTACTTGGAGAACATTTATTGTCGCTCTCTGGCAGCCTCATCGGCCCCGTTCATATCTGGGAATGTAACAAAGATCAGGGACCCATACCAATACCGCAATATTATTTATCTTTGAAAGGATGTCATAAATAATCTGGACAATGAATTTAGAACGTCTTCAGCTCAAGTTCTCAAGTACACTTCTAGAGTCGGTAATTACTAGTAAGCTGTCGTCACTACGGATCTTGATCTTCAGGGAGAACAATAGAACAGCCATATCCGTCGGCCGAGATAGAGTTCTCTGTATAGTTGAAAGTATACCCATTGTACTTCCTTGAGTCCCGTTTATGATTCCCAAGTGATAAGTGTACGATCTCTGGAGATGCGCGTAACCAAGGGGCACCGCATCCTATTTCCTTTCAAAGGATCTTCGGTGCTGTAGTTCTTGGAGATAGTTAAGCAGCCTGAAATTGAAAGACTGGGGTAATATCGTTCTTATTGCAAGTAGCGAAGTGCTACCATGCCTGGTTATTTGCCGTGAGCGGTTGATCGTGTGTTTGATATGCTGGTATTTCCTCTTCTAATACAATGAGAGTTCATCGTATTCCACCAGTAAGCTTGATAGAGAAGTGGCAAACGCCACTATTGACATGCGTATCCAGGTATTGTGCAACGGTTGATCCCCTTGCACAAAACCTGTGATAGGTAATCAAGGGCATACTTGATGTATGCCCTTGATTACCCCTTTCGCAGAGTCATATAATATAGATCCGTATTCTAGCTTCGAAAAAACAATGCTTCTATACGTTTTCATGATGATGGATTTATCCGCACCCCAGTTGCAAGATGAAATGAGTTTAAGACACTCAGTCTCCTTAGACACTCAGCTTCGGTGAACTTAATGTGGCTCAAAAATGTCAGTTTCTCATTAAAAGGAACACCAATAAGCCTAATCTCGTTTGTTCCCTTTATCTTATCTTTACCTTAAAGCATTTTCACCATGTATTTGTATGCGACTGGTTGTCTAGAAAAAACAATAAATTTAGACTTCGTTACCTATAATTGGAAACCACTAAACCACTATGCCCATCTGTGCAATAAATTCAACGAATTCTCCATTATTTTCCTAGTGGTTCCAGTTTTCTTAGCTCTTCAGGTGGTGGTGATATCATAGGGAAAGACATACTTTTTAATTGGCAGAGCGATCACATCAACCACCCTATTAATAGCTACCAACCAGAACATTACCAATAGCAATACATTTACCAGATACACGTAATCTCACTCATAGGAGTGTGTCTATTAAGTGAGGCTAGGGAATTGCACCACGCTACACGTTTATTTCTTTAAATGTCCTTTTAGCCTCCAGCATCGTTTTTTGTATTCTTTAAAGTTTACCTCATTTTGATGCCGTTTCTATCTGTTGAAAGCATTCTTTAACGCCTGCATCGCTAATCTGCATTCATTGTTCCACCAAGGAATCCGTTTATTACCAATGGATCCAGATATTTTTTGGTATACTGACTTCAGCAGCATGCATCACAAGTTCTTAATGTATTCATTTATTTGAACCCCACCACCTGTCAAATGCAAATCTCCAACGTCTTCAGTAAGCAGTTTCCTTAAATCTATCCCAGTTAGGGTGCTGCAGTAGTCATCTAGGGTTTACTCTTCTAATTATTTTTATTATACAACCGCTACTGAATCAATGCATTTTTAGATGGTTTGGATTTTGCAAGGATGGAACATTAGTCTGTAATTGGAATTAATTTTTTAATGAATTATGTAGATATTGATATAATGTACTGTTAGTTTCTAAATTAGTTTAGAGAAGACATCGAAAAAACACATATCAATAGTAACTTTCAATCAAAGGGGTGAAATATGATACCAGTGATCCTGGTTGAGATAGGATAACATAACACTTGCCATTAAAAAAAGGATTATCACTTTTCCTCCGGAAAAGAAGATAATTATCAGTCATTGTGTATAAAAACCATCAATTGGGAACATTTATGAATTACCCTTATATGTCTTACAAATTTGTGAAAGAGAGACGAATAGGATTCTGCCCCGATTCTCTGTTTAATGTATTATGTGATGTTACAGCACAGAAACAAAGAAATTCATTATATATTTTCACAGAAATAAAGTGTACTTACGATTTTTAATTTATTTTAACCTAATATTACATTAACGTTTGTGGAGATGTAGTGTGTGTGTATATATTCTCCCACAGTAAAATGGAATCGTGAAACAAAATAGTATCTGTTAAAAATGATCACAAGTATTCCACCGAGACACGTATTTTGGTATTCACATATTGTTGAATTTTTAAACTGTATTGGTTATTTTGATAGGAATATATTCAATGGAAATCACCAGCCGCTTTGCATTTAAATATTAAATACTTAAACTACGATATTGTGCATTGTTGTGTACTTGACACAATTGTGGATTATTTTAAACATTCAAATATGATGTAGCAATTAATTGTTTACTCAATAATTGCAGTCATTATTTCTATTGATTACATACAAACTAGTATAATTTTATTCTGAAATATTTAGAACAAGATGTGAAATATGAAATCGTAATAGACTAAATTAAATTGAAACGTTTCTTCAACAACTAACGTATATTTAGATACACCACTTAACTGTATCGTAACATCAATCAATGTCAGCCTCCGTGGCGTGAGTGGTAGCGTCTTAGTCTTTCATCCGGAGTTCCCGGGTTCGAATCCCGGTCAGGCGTGGCATTTTCTCACACGCTACAAATCATTCATCTCCATCCTCTGAAGGTATACCTAACAGTGGTTCCGGAGGTTAGAAGAAAATAAAAGGATTATCTCAGTCTGAACAAAAGTATTCCAATTCTTAAGAATATGAAACATTCTTATGTTTCATGTCAAACATATTAATAGGAGTAAAATGAGAAATGAATTGGTTTCCCATTGCTCTCTTTGCTTAGTTTAATACACTATTACACACCAACAGTTCAAGCCCACTGAAATGAAGTTGATTTTCAGTTCTACATGTAAAATCTTCAGTCTGTTACTATTACGACTTCCTAAGCAATGAATTTGTCATGAGCGAAACAAACTAGCTACATAATGAACATCACTCTTTCTGAGTAAAACTTAATGCTTTAATCTGTTACTCTGGGCATGTAGTGGTGTATATTACAGCCTTAATTAAGCCTCAAATAGTGGGATGTTATAAATTAATATCCTGTTTTTTTCGGTTTAAAAAAAAAATATTTTCAGTGTCTATGAAACATGTGAGTGGTCTAAGGAGTTGCAATATTAATGTAGAATAGATTACTCGTACAACCGTCGTGGAGGGAAAATAAGAGAAATAAATGTACGTATGAAGTTGTTTTTTTTTTTTTTTTTTTGGCTGAACCGATTTTCTTGTAAAATATATATGTTATGATCTAACGACTGATAACAACAACGCAAGAGATGTATGTCTTTTTCGATTGAAATGTATAAAAACTCTTGACATTTCCTAATTCTTAATCAGTATTAAGGATTACGGTTATGGCAATATTAAAATAAAACAAAATAATGTAAAATCGGGAGTGCATAAAAAATTGATATTCATGTTATATACTGACTAAATTTTCAGAAATTTCTTCTATATCCAGCAAAGGATAAGAAAAAAAACATCTTGGCATCGCAGAACTTTGATGCTAGAAATAAATTAAGGTAATCAAATCAAAAAGTTGGGTATGGATTTTTTCATTTCTCGGATTTCTCTGGCCAGGGACCCCAAAAAACAAAAAAAAAAAAAAAATGTGTGGAATAATGTTCGTACGTAGTACACAAGTACATGTGTTGGCGTATTTGAAACCTTACAACTTTTGACTGGTAAATCTATTTTGATGAAAATGTTTTACAGAGATTCGAGTAAATGGGGCAATTAGTAGGTAAAAGTTTGGGATCAATTTTTTCAAAATTTGTAAATATTTCTCCATTTACTATTAGGCTCATTACATATGTTCATGCTTATCTTATCATTCAAAAAACAATTTTCCGTAAAATGCCCTGTTCCCCGAAAATTGAAAAAAACTATATTTTTATTTATTGTATACTTCTTAACCGAATTATGTTTATGTCGTCCTAGGCATAATAGTAGTACATATGACCCAAAAAAAAAAAAAAATACTTTGGGGATAATATTGGAGGTTATGGAGGGAGCCGATCAATGTTTAAAAATATCGATTAAATTTCTTTTGGTTTATTTAAAATTTTAATAATAATATTAAAATAAAATCTGATCATAATCACCTCTCCTTCTATTAAAAAAGAAATCACAGGTAATTTTGCATTGAAAAATTACCTGTGATTTTTACGTGTAATATGCAATGTAATTGCAATGCAAAATTTGGTTATAATGTTTTACATAGTTATGGTAGAAAAATCAAGAACATTTTTTTGGAAGGTAATTTTGGTGGTAAAGAAGACAAAAAATAACGATTTTTGTATTTGAATTTCTACACTTTTTTTTTTTTTTTGTTTTTTTAAACATATAATGATAATTTTACAATAAACTTCATCATAGATTACCCCCACCCCAAAAAAGAAACCTAGGTAACTTCTTTCATGAACATAATTTTTCCAATATATAAGAATGAATAACCAATTCCAGGAAAAATATTACAACTTTATTCTTGGATTATTTTTTTGTTGTAAAATTGAAAAACTTTTTGATAAATCAGTTTTGAAATAAATATAAACTACAATAGAATTTATCAGTTAACATACGATCCTCGGATATAAAAAACAATTGTTTTGGTTATTGTTTCCTATTAGCAAAACTTCGATGCTCTAATGACGACAAAATCCACCACTGTGATCCATTATAAAAGCCATTTTTCTGTATGGGTTTCTAAAGTATATATAAAAAACTTCGAAGAAAGAAAAATCGTGAACCGTTGCCCATAATAATAACAGCAGAAATAATAATACAATTCGATACAGCTGTAGCAATAACTCGCAAAGACTGGAGATACAGTTAGTTTTTTACGTATTATAACTATGGAGTCTGGAATATTACTTTCTTTTTGTGAGCGACTATTGCCACTAAATAACGTTTTTTTTTTGTTTTTTTTTTAGCTATATTTCCTACAATTGTTTTATAAAAATAAAACTTTTACCTTAAAATTTATTTTATTATAAAATAAAGCTTTTATCTTTGTGTAGATTTACTGTAAATAATAAAAATAATAAATTCTATCATTATACTTCTATGTTAATAAATGTAAGATAAAAATAAATCTGATCATTTTTAAATTTCGCTAGTTACAATACTTATGAAATTTACAATAAAATTATCTCGAAAATTTTTTTATAAAATTGTATATGTTTATTGTGTGGAATATAAAAACTTTGCATTAAGTATTAATGATTACAGAAAATTAAAACGTTTCCAATTTAAAGCTTTTACTACTAACTGTAGTTTTATAAATTTGAATAAAAGTGAAGCTAATTATACTACAACGGTTGTATATTTTTTTAAACTATATTAAAAAGAATTTCTACAGCAATAGCGGATTTTTAATACTATATTCACAAATATGAATTTCAAAGTTCAGTTAAACCAAAACTACTGAACTCTGTATACATACATACATATATATAAAATCGCCATCACTTTATTAAGAACGTCCTATCACGTCATGCTAATCAAAAAAAAGTTAAGCCATTTCTCTTATAGTAAAATGTGTTGCGGGAAAAATTAATAAATTTTAAAATGATATCGATTAATAATTAGTTAACGAAATAAATAACAAACAATTTTCGTTAATATTCCATTTACATAATTATATGAAGTAATAATAATTAAAATAAAATAAAATTCTATAATTATAACTTTTTGATATTTTGAAATTATTCATCGACTATACTAACAATTTTCTGTTTTGTTTTTAAAACATTAACTGAAGTTTACCAAAAAATACGTGAAATACAGCTTTAAATATGTATAAGTGTCCCCTTTCTAAAGAAAAACAAAACCGTAATTGTATAATAATAAAATGGTAGCTTACAATATATTTATTTATTTATTTTTAATTATTTTTTTTTTAAGAGTTAAACATTTACTTAGTTTTTGAAAATAGTTGTAAAAACATTCTCTGTCTTCGGTAATATCGATTTAAAACAATTATAAAGATTTAATTTATCTGAAACGCCCATTTATTAAATGTTTACTACAATATTTACCAATTTTGTAAGTACGAGAAATTACAAAATTTTATAATGTAAGAGAAAAATAATTAATTCATTTATCAAGATAGAATATTATTCGAATTAATATCGATTATTTTAAATTAATAATTTAGAAAATATACATTTCTTCCATCCTTATTATAATATAAAAAATATATAACAATTAAATTTATAGTTAAAAATAGTCACGTCATACCAAATTTAAATTAAAAAATAATATTAAATTAATTGCAACTCAAATGGAAATATTGTAGTATTCCGCTTTATATCTGAACCTTTTTAAAAAAATATAAAAATGAATAATATAGAAAAATTTTACTTACAAAGTTTGTGTTTAAGTTTATGAACTCCTACTCACATACCTGAAAAAATAAACATAAAATTAGATAAAATTTATAATTACATTCATTTTATTACGTAAATGAAATTTAAAAAAAACCTCCCACTAAACATACATAATTTTATAGATTTTATTTGAATATTGAATTCAATATTAAGCAAATATTTACGGAAAACTTTCTAAGTATTTATTA
>JAAAKQ030124763.1:0-13686 GCA_010016005.3 Zanna intricata | reverse complement strand
TTACATATTCCAACCGTTGCCTGCCTGCACAATTTTTCCCATCTACCTGTCCTTCCAATATCAAAGCGACAATTCCAAGATGCCTTAATATGTGGCCTATAAGTCTGTCTTTTCTTTTAACTATATTAAAAAAAAAATATGAGAAATAAATCTCTTACGATATTAGAATAAATATTCAAAAGAAAAACAAGCATACAGTGTTAGGTTAACTAAAAACAAAAAGGATGGAATAATAATAGTAAAGATAATTTTTAAATATTTTGCAAAATATATAATTGGATTAATTCTATGGACGTGATCGTTAGCGGTTAAGAGTAGTCGATACTGTCGATACAGTTCGTTAAAGGCGATTAATTTAATATTCATAATATACGAGTACACATTTGCCATTCAATTAATTATTATAGTTTTTATATAAACAATTTACGAATTATTTACTTAAGTTATTTTTTCTTCATTAATATCATTGTTGTGATAAACACTGCCCAAAAAAAAAAAGAAATAAAATTTTAAGAAGAAAAAGTATAGAGAGATAGAAAGACTGTTCAGAAGAACGAGAAGGGTTACTTCTAAAAGAGTACATGACTAGATGATGTAAAGCAGACTAAAAATCGACAGATTGCGAAGAGAGGTTGTACAATTTAAAATATATTAAAATCAATATTACATATCAGAATTTGTTCATTTGTTAAAGTCATAATGTTTTACTAAATATGAGAGTGAAATATGAAGTACAGAGATGAAATATAAATACATCATTCCGAAACCACTATATTCGGGTGATAACAATCCAATAGTATTTCGATAGATACAAAATTTAATACTAATATCTATAACTAATTAATTTCCTAATTAATTAATTAGGAATTAATTACAGTTAATACAATTATAAAAGAAAATAAAATGTTAAAAAATAATTAATAATTAATCATGAAATTAATTTAATTTTAATTTTTAATTAATTTTAATAATTTAAAAAAAAAAGACTTTGTTGACATAACATATGACATACATACATATTATTATTTTTCATCGTAATAGGGTGATTATTCACTAATAGTAATACTGATATATTAATACTATAACTGATATACAGTATACTACTGTAATATCAGCAATACTGTAATACTGATTTACTACTATTGTAATACTATTACTGATATAGTAATACTTTCATAGTAATATTGATATTTCAGGTACAGTTAGTATAATTATAGATCAAGCCAATAATGGATAGACTTGGCTATGTATTATGACATACATATTACATAACTTTGTTGACATAACATACTTGGGAGTCATAACATTTGTCTTTGTTAACACAGTTAATAAAATAATTGTCCTCTGATGTAATTTAAACATTTTGATTAATTATTAATAATCATATTTTATATTCATTTATATCTGGAATTATCTAAATTTATTGGGCTGTTCAAACAATTATTACATAATTATTTTTTCAACGATTATATTTTTATAGTTTTTTGAAACTGAATTTTCTTTTAATGAGGATAATTTTTATCGTTTTAAAATAAAAAACCGCTTAATATAAATTTGATTACTTCTATTTAAAGAATATCGAAAAGCTGGTTAATGACAAATGTGTACTCGTATATTATGAATATTAAATTAATCGCCTTTAACGAACTGTATTCATCACAGTATCGACTATTCTTAACCGCTAAAATCGGTTTTTAAATTTAAAGAAAATTAATTTTAGTAATTAATCATGTTTCAATTAATTATTAGTAATTAATTTTATAAATTAATTTATTAATTTTCCGATATAATTTTAATTAGGAAAAATATAATTAACTGATTTATTCTGAAAATTTACCCCTTCATAAGATAAGGTTTTCTCTTTACTCCATGCCAGCTGTAAATAAGTAAATAATTTATTCTGCTAGCACATAATAATACTGATATTACAGGTACAGTTAGTATAATTATAGATCAAGCCAATAATGGATAGATTTGGCTACTCTACAGATAAAAAATATACTGCTCCATTACGGGAGTGGATAAAAGGAAACGGATGGTGAAGATTGATCAGAGCAGAAATAAAAAAATACAATCGTTATTTAATAAAATGTAAATGTGGTTAAAGTCGTTCGTATTAATCATTTAAAATACAAACACATGAAATAGTACTGAAGTAAATTCACGAAGATTCAATATTTAAAAAAAAGGAAAAAAAAAAATCAAAATTCAGAGGCCGTAATAAAACTTACTTGAACATATATTACGGCTCATATATATATATATATATATAAAACACTAATGTAAATAAAGTCCTAGTTATTCCACCCATACAACCACCAATATCTTGATTACCCTCCCAATAAAAAGACTAAAAATCACATAATTAAATTTTAAATTTAAAACACTTAAATCTGCTAAATTAGCAATAAATTATTACATAACTAAAAATCCTTTTGTAATTTTTAAAACTATTAATATTTCATTAAAGTGAAATATTGAAAAAGAGATATTTTTCCTGGTAGTTGTGCACCTTCATGTAGAATATTTAGTAGTATTATATAAAGTACATATTTATTATATTTATATTTCATGTAGAAATATTAAGTATATTATAATAATTACTGTTAATTTTAATGTTCGGAAACGTTTTACTGCAAAAATCCAGGGCTTTTTAACATTTTTCATTAATAATATTGAAAAATTCATCAACAAAATAATCTAGTTGCTATAAAATATAATCTTCTAATTGTATTTTTTTTAATTGGTATTATTAAAAATGATATGGAGGCATAAAAGGGTTTTTCTGTCTTTAAGTCTCCCAAGACGAAGTACCGTTTTGAATTAACGAAAATAATTCTGTTATCTGATCTGGAAGAGGTAGATGTTATTTTTTTTATATAATTGACTGTTTTTTCCCGTTTTTTTTGTAAAGGGTTTAAATTAACTAATTGTAATATATATTAAAGAAATAACTATAATAATATTAAAGAAAATTTATGTAGGATTATAAGATTCGCCAAAATAAAATACAAACCTTCATTAATCTGTAATGTTGGTATTAATCTAAAATGTTAGAGGAATTTAGTATTTCTCGTAAAAACTAAACCTACAGTTCAAATACCCAAGTTATTCAGGGAAACAGAATTTTTAAATTTGTGGTGGTAGCCCTGGGCGACTGTTAGCACTGAATAACTTATAGAAGTCAGCCATCTTTCCATTTAGGTAACATGGATACTTGGAGAGATGTGCAATATACTTTTGCCATTAAAGATTTTTGTAAAAATAATCAACAGTAATAGAGAATTTCGCCGTCAGTGTAAAGACGCCACGATTGTGTACCATGAACACACGAAATTAAAACACATATGTAATTCTGAGAACAGGTTCAGCAATTAAAAAGAAATCGCAAGGTGGTGTGCTAACTGTTCGAAAGCCAGGCAACTCGAGACTGCTCGTGCTGTTGTCATAAGAAGCCCACAACTTTCAATTCGTCGTCATACAGTATCTTTACAGTTGCATAGTTCACATGTTGCAGAACTTACTTTACCATACAAGTTGCAGGTCGTCCAGAAACTGAAACCAGAAGATCACGTAATATGTCAACAATTTACTGAACGAATGGTTATAAATATAAAGGAGGGCAATGAATGTTACAAATTGTGGATATAGGTCTTAGCACATTTCCATCCAAATGAATTTGTTAATAAACAAATTTTGGGTTTTAGGCTCAAGAGAATCCTACAGAAGTACTCTGGAGCTCGCTACACAGCAACAAAATTACCGTGTGGTGTTTAAAGTTATCATATGACATATCAGGCCTTTAT
Source organism: Zanna intricata (assembly GCA_010016005.3). Taxonomy (NCBI): domain Eukaryota; kingdom Metazoa; phylum Arthropoda; class Insecta; order Hemiptera; family Fulgoridae; genus Zanna; species Zanna intricata. The sequence continues at coordinate 9,880 of JAAAKQ030124763.1, read as the reverse complement.
TTTTTTGATAACGAGGATGACTTCACAATTGCAGTCACATTAGATCGATAGGTCGTCATGTTGAAATACTTCGTAGCGCAGAAAATAAATTTCCTTAAATTATTGATAACGATAGATTTCACAAAGTAGATCAACGTCAAGCACAACACGAATATTCATGACTGTTGTACACCAATCGTTTGGTAACCTTACAATTTCAAAAATGGTAACATTCCATGGCCTCCTAGGTCTCCTGATCAGTCGGTATAAGATTTATTCTTCTGGGATCACCTTACAAATATGAAAAAATATTGTTGAAATATTGCGTCGAACAGCGCAAACCTTTATTACTCTCTCTTTTTATGTTTAGCCTCCGGAACTACCGTAAGGTATTACGTCAGAGGACGTATGTATGAATGCGAATGAAGTATGTTTAGTAAACCTCAGAAATATCTATGCAGAGATGGAGCTCACTTGTAAGATGTGATCTTCAAAAAATAAATTTGTGTTCATAAATGGTTTATTCATGTTTGTAAAAATTTCATGAATAAATTTATTATAATTTTTTCAATAAAATATTTAATTTCAAATTTTCCGTTTCCCTGAATCACCCTTTTAATTTTCCCTTAATTTTATAAATAAAATAAAGACTGTTAAATTTACTTTTTATTATAATTTCCATCGTTGTATATTATTATTACTTTTTAAATAATTTTGTTCTTTATAAAAGTAGATTTATAAATAAATGTAGATTCTTTTAGATTTATTAAGGTATTATGCTAATGTATATCCTAAATAAATGTAGTAAAGACTTTATTAAACAGCATTACCATTTATCAAAAAAAGTTAAATTAGTATAAAAATCAATAAAATATTTCAAATATGATTGCTAATATAAAACGAATAAGTTCAAAACGTCAAAAACATCAAACGAAAATTTTTAATTTCAACAAAAACATGTTTAAATGCAAATAATTAATGAACGCTTGTTGGAATGTGGTTAAATAATGAAATGTTGTTCAGTAAAGCTTGTTTAAAATTTTAAGATTCCAATTACAAAAGTTATGCTTCATAATGCAATGTATTTAGTTTTATCCACAGTAGAAGAAACTAGTATGAGAGATGAAGTGGAATAAGACACTGATAAATAATATTTGTTATAGAAAATATTGCTGCAAACACAATATTCTGTACTAAAATCTTTATAATGGAATCAATTAGATAGTGAATCTCGGAGCTCAAAATCAAGACAATAGCGTTCTTGCCTGGCGGCCAATAACTTAGTCGACAACGAACGGGTACGATAGAATAGAAGAAGATGAAAAGCGAAAGAAGAAGCATGAAAATAAATTCTCAAGCTTAGTATCTCAAACAACAACTAAAAAGGATTACATCTCGGATTGCTAGCTTTGTAACATATTTGAAATTTGAAAGAGAAGATATAACCAAAACGAACTGAAGTTTCACATAGAATATTATAGAATACAAAATAAGAAGCACTTTCTTATACCGCTAAAAATGAATAATTTTCAATCGTAACAAGAAGGAAATAAAATTCAAATCTTTTTTTTAAATTCAAAAAATGTTCCTACAAGAATTATTTATGATCAATATTAAAAATCAAACTGTTTCCATTTTTATAAAAATAAATATAAATTATTTATTTAATCAATAAATATATTTAAATAATATATTATAAATTATATTTAAAAAACTTTCAGGACCAATGATTATTTTTTAGTGCAAAAAAAATAAATCTCTTTTACATTTAACTAATTCAACATTTTCGAAAATGAATACAAACAATCGGAAAGTAAGAAAAACACAAACCAATATTTCCTAATGCACACTTAAAAAGATAATATGAAAAATTAGTTACACTTAATTTCATTTTCGCAATATTTTTTTTCGAAAATCAAAATAAAAATTAAGTATAAAACAACGCAATTATTATTATATATTTTAATGTTTAATTTAATTAATTATACTTGATAATATTAACATGTATGCATATATTTTATGCTGAATGATAACAGAGTACAGCGGAACAATTCATTTCTTATATTAAAAGTAAATATGAAAGTTTCATTGTTTGAAATAATAATAAGTAAGCACTGTAATCATATTAAAAAAATGCTAAATTTATCATTAAAAACAAATCAGAGGTTGATGTGTCAAGTGTTTATTAACGTAAAACAAATTTCAATGCTATCATACCTTTTTTCTTCTTGTGTTTAGCCTTCGTGATCACCGTAAGGTATTATTCCAGAGGATGAATGAGGATGATATGTATGAATGTAAATTAAGTGCATTCTTGTACAGACTCAGATCGACCAATCCTGATATGTGTGGTTAATTTAAACCCAATCATCAAAGAACAGCGGTATCTACGATCATGAATTCCAATCCGTGCCTTTACTAGGATTTGAACCTTAGAACTCTCGACTTCGAAATCAGCTGATTTCCGATGATTAGCGGTGAAATGAGCTGGTTTCACCGCTAGACCAATCCGGTGGATTAATGCTACCATACCCAGGGGAAGACACTCTCAAACCACTCCCTCCGTATTTACCGGAGGTATGCGAAGGTTAAAAGATGACCTCCGCTTTACCGGAGGTCATCTTTTAACCATGGCATATGGTCGGCATTTTTCAGTCGGCTCGGCCTAGAATGCCACGATGCGAATTGCCCATACGAAATTCGCATCGGTGTAATTATTAAAAAAAATAACAAAACACATCTCTAGTCTCAAGCAAGACTGACAACTATAGTCGTCAAAGAAACTGAATCACCTACCGACCCGAAAGGTAAAGTCAATTTACATACGACACAAACGCGGAAAAACACTAAAACACGATGATAAAAAAAATAAAAGAACAACCAAAACCGATATAACACTAACAAAACAAATTCAAAACTAGCAAGAAATCGTAAAAAAACAAAGTACCTTAGAGTAAGACCAAGCAGCATCCTAGATTCCGTCCGCAATCCGGTCCCTAGCCAAACAGTGCAGAAATTCTGCAACCATTGACCATTCAGTCCAGGTACATTCTACCAGGTCAAACCCAGTCAGTCTACTCTTGAAGTCCCCGTTACTGGTAACTCAGTAGTTACGGGAAAACCCCTTAAGGCCCCGTAACTTCTTAGGGGAATCCGATGAGGCGCCCCGCAAGCTTCTAACTGCTTGGAAGAGATTGTGCCTATATCGTCCACTAATAGTCTCGTTCCATCTAGCTAGCCAAATATCATAACTATGTTGGTTGATTTCCCGAATCTTTCCGGAAGTCAACTCTCCCAAATTCCCAGCAACATACTGCTCCTGGCTCTCAAGAGTTAGATTATCAACCGGTTTCAATCCCACAATCACCAAGACCGCCTCCTGTGAAACTGTCCGGTAACTACCCGCTACCATTAAGAGTAATAGTCGTTGAGCCCTCAACAATATATCTCTGTAACTAGGGAATTTCATCCTATCCGCCCAAACTGGCGCAGCATACCATATAATTGCTTGGGACACAAAGTCCATCTGAACGGGGTCGTTATCCCACACTCTGACTGGGTTTGATACCTTGGGCTCCAACTTGATCGTCGTTTAAAGTGAAAGTATCACATGAAAGAAAAAAGGAAACAAGATACAAGTAAAAGAGGTTTTATTGGCTGTCAGGTACGAACTTGCACCTCTTGTACAATAAACGTTTGATATTCAAGGAAATTCTAAAACCGATTTGGACATATGATCTCTAGACCACAATTTGTCTAAAATGCATTCAAAGTTACTCGATTTAAGGTTAAAAAGTTGAAACCTTCTACTTTTTTTTTCTTTTAAGTGCTAAATGAACTAATTCTCTAGTTATGAGTGATGATATAAAAATTAATCATTTTACAGAACACATCAATTTATCAAAGTTTGATATAAGAATTAACGTATTAATAAACTTGTATTAAATTAGGGAAAGGCTTAAAATTGTCATAGGGAGTTGTTGTGAAGCTATATCCAGTTCCGCCTTTAAGAGACTTTGAAATTAATGGTGTTGTATTTAAAGGAAATTTGTGTAAATGCAGGAACTTTTTTTTACATGACTGCAGAATTAATTTAGTTTATGTTCTTTACCGCATTGCCCACTATTTTATTAGATTAATTACAATAAAAAAGTAATTTGTGACTTAATTAAAGTGCTTTCTATTAACTCTTCTTTTCTTTTTTTTTTTTCTTTTTTACAATCGGATTAAATGTATCAATATGTCTCAAGCCAGTTAAAGTTTATTATAAGTGGGTTTCTTGAAAACGATAAATATAATCTTTTTTTAAAAATAGTTTTTCTTTTAAAAAGAATAAATGTAATATTTCATGAAAATTTTATTACAAAATTTATTTCTGATATAGAACACAGATGAACAAGATTTTTGTTTTACCTGTGATATAGTTCTAAGTTAGGCATTAAGACCCTGTCCAACGCATCTGGTGTAACTTCAAAAACTTTCCTTTTCTAATCCTCCCCCTGTACTCATAAAACATAACTTTAGCTATATCTCATGCTAGTAACACATATCATCACCAGGATGATGGAAAAATTCAATATTCATGACTGTTAGTCGATACCGTATTTCTTTGAAGGAAAACACATTTTATGACGATTATACTAGATGAACTGTAATTTTTTTTATAAACAATAGACACTTAAATTGTTGATTGTTTAATAAAGAAATTCTGGTATGCTTCATTTTGACAAAGAAATCTATTTCTATGGGGTTATGTAATATTTATATTTCAATAAAAAATTATATTCATATTTTACCTGTAACATTTTACCATATTGTTTCTACTTTTTGGAGTATTGTTTTATTAAACGTTATCCATGTAAACATACTTTCTACTAGATATATAATTCTAGGTGCGTGTGTGTTTGCGTGCGCGCGTACAGAATTTGTCTTCTTAATAATTTATTATTCATTATTTTTAAACTTTAATAAATTGGTTTTCTAATTTGTTTTTTTAAATGTTTTAACTTTTGCATTAACATATTGAATAAAACTGTTCTGCAAGGGTTTTTTGTTACAGTGGCCATTTCGACTTATATATTTTTTGACAGTGAATCCAAATATGATCTCAAAATTTATACCAACGGTTTAATTTTGTTTTTTAACTATTATTCATAAAAATTGAAAATTATTAAATATATTTATTTCCCCACTTGTAATGATTTGTCATGAGTCAATTTTTATATTAATAATGAATTACGGAATGTTAAAAATATTTATAAATGACTCAGAGTGAAATAATTTGGAGCAGTAAGTAGTGTTACTAAGATGGTATTAGATCATAGAATGAAATCGATGTTAACTATTTATTATGACTCATTCCTTCTACAAAAACAAAACACATTTATCACAATAATATGAATTAATTAATATCCGATCTCAAGGTTAATCTATTCGTTATCACAATTTGCCTAAAATACATCCAAAGTTACTCGATTCAAAGTAAAAACGTTGGGACTTCCTCAAAAGTGACACTAAAATATGTTTTTCTATATAAGGTAATTTCAGCATTTCTCTCAAGATAATATAGTGGACTAGAATGATATAAAATTCTTATTGGCTTTACTAGGACAGCATCACAATCCTATGGAATGGAGATGTTTACAAATTTGTTTGGAATTAATTTAAAAATCGTCTTCCTTCACAGTGAAAAGAGGAAACCATCAATTCCTTTTGCTTATGCAACATAACTGAAGAAAGTGTATGTCAATTACTAATTTTCATAACAATATAAAAATTTTAGCACATATATGGCGACCTAAAGGAGATAGCATTTTAGAAGGATTGCATTTCCGTTATAAAAGTACTTTTCTTATGCAAGTGGCCAGTAGAATCAGGTAAAAGGGCTACATTAAAAAATAATATTCGGAAAAAGAAGCATTCATAATTAAAGAAAAATATTATTTATTAAACTGTTGGAAACCCGAAGAATGAGTATTTTTCCACTGTTAATTGTAAACCTTGGTTTGATAAAATATTTTGTCAGAGCAATAGATCGTAATAGCAAAGATTTCCTATACATAAAGATTCCTAATATCAGTAAGGCAAAAAGAAAAGAAGGAATATTCTCTGGATCGAAAATTCATAAATTAATAAAGAATTTTGACTTTGAAGAGTTTGACTAAATTTGAAAAAACTAATATGGATATCATTTGAAAGTAATTTTATGGGTAAAAAGAAGGTTGAAAACTACGAAGAATTGGCGAGCAAAATATAAAACGATAAAGAACAAATTCAATATATCTTTAAAAATACACATACTTGCAGTCTTTTTTTGCATCTAACATTGGTCTTATAAATGACGAGCTCGATTGAACTAAAATATATCAACGATCATACGCTACCAGTGAAAATCTAGCTCAAATGTGCTTCCTGGTTACTGGTGGAGACTAAAATGAGTCATTCTACACTACACAAATGCTTAGAGCTATACGAACGTGAAAAGAAATTATTTTAATTTAAGATATAAAATATTAAAGTAAAAAAAACAAAAATTATTCTAGGAACCACATAGTAAAAACATTTAAAGCATATACAACTCTAAATATTTTTATACTATTACACCTAAACTGTAATAAAGTATTACGAATGATTCTAGAGTTGATAAAAAAACAGACAAGTTTTCACACTTTTAACTTTAACTAACTGAATTTTACGCTATCACTGACAGTTTGAAAATAATTTCAGTTTAACAAGGCACTTCTGAATTAACCAAAAGTTTTTAATCAGCAGAATAATTTCACAAACATTAAACTGGGAGAAAATTATTAGAGTAATTATTTTATTAACTTATTTATTAATTATATATCAGTTAAAAGCCGAAAAAAAAATAGGGATTAAACCCAAAATTATTTTAAATTAATTTTATTTGTTTATCTTAAGAACTGAAATATTTTTACTATTAAATTTATTTAGGTAAATTAGAAGATATATTTGAATATATTATATGAAACTACAAAAATTTATGGTCGTTAAATTCAATAAATACAATATTTCAAATTTAAACTGCAATAACGAAAAGAAATATAGCATAAATAAAAAATAAGAAATATAACGTTGTATAATATAAAAAATTATATTATTTTTATATTACTATTATTATTATTATTATCTGTATATTAACATATATTTTTATTATATATCTTAAGAATGTGGAAAAAGAAAAGATGAAAAATATTGTAGTAGTACGCGTAGTAAAAGGGAGTATATTTATGAAGTCAGTTTTGTTTTGCAGCCGAACGACTTGGCAGATAACATACGTCAATACGAATCATATGTAGGGCGGAAAGCCGAGTCATAAATCTGATGATGCCATTGCACACTTTTCTGTAAAAAGAATGTAATCCGAGAAAATGGAAGAAGGAATTCTATATGAGAAATACTCTTTATTTCTTTACTGGTTTTTTTTTTTTTAAATTCTGACAGATTCATTATAAAAGGAGTTTACAGCTTTTCTTGATAATATTCTCTTATAAAAATACTTTTGTCAGCAACAAATAGTAATAAGATCTAATTTTTTTTTTAGTAATTTTGATCAATATAATAAGACAGATAGAATGTATGAAAGTAAGCCGCAAAATATATGCTACAGTAAAATCGAAGGATGCCGTGAAAGATTTAGACGTAACAATGGTTTGAAACGGAGCATATTAGATTAATCTGCAGATTTTTCTACTTTATTTTATGTCTCCCTTATCCACTATAAATCAATGAACTTTGCTCTTTATATAAAACCTATGGTCTTTTTTCTTTAAATAGAAGGAAAATGTAATAATTATTATATAATACTCATAATTTTTACTAAAAATATAATAAACATTAGGAACATTCATTAGACAATTGGAAAGAAATTTAATCTGAAAAGAAAAAGGTAAAAATAGTAGGCAAGATAAAAAGAGAATATAAAAAAAAAACTGAGGTAATGGCCTTTGATTTATGAGAAAAGGGTTTCACACTTTTGAATAGGGAAAAGAAAGAAAACATTTGTGAACTACATTTACTCCTGTAAAAGCTATTCAAAATGTTATAGGCCTAAAAACAAGATAAAGCTGATTGCTTTTTGAGCTTTTGATTTATGTATTACATCGTACATTAAATTGAAATTTAAAAAACCTTATTGAGCAATGTAAAAAGAAGACTATAAATTAAAACTTAGAAGAATTATTATTACCTAATTACTGTATTTTATAAGAAATACATGGGGGGGGGGGGGCCCAAAACTGGCTCAAACTTAAACTGACAGGAACAAGTGTAATTTTCATGTAATCAGAACTTATAATATGTATGCAGAAAAGTAGAAAGGTTAACGGAAAAGAAAGAGAGTGTAGAAAGAAAAGAAAGACAAATATGAAGACGATCATGTAGTGATTGCAAATACAGATGAAAAATTACAAAAAATTTTTGTAAAGGTAGATTATAAATTCGAGGTGTAGATGAAATCTAGATTATTAATATCAATAGAAAAGGTAAAGATAGATTTGAACAACTGGTTGGAGAAAAAGAAATTAGATCAAATCAGATTCTGAAGTATTTAAGAAACAAAATTATTTCAAATGAAAGCTTTCATTTTTTGAAGAGTTCAATGCTGTAGAATACAAGCAGTTAGAAAAATACCACTGGAATTAATGAAAAAGTATACAAAATGTTTTGTCTGAAATATTCTGAAGTAGAGAGGAGAAACATAAATTATCAAGAAGAAGAAAAATATTTTGAAAATGTTTTGAAACATGGTTCTGGGGAAAATAAAATGGCATGACATAGTAAAAAATGAGGACATGTAAGGAGAATGGGGAAAAATAGGTGTCTATTGAAAGATATTACAAAAGGAAAATAATATTATCCTTTCCATATTATATCCCTGATCCGTAAGGGTAGGGCATATATTGAGAAGGGGCACTTTTCAGTGAAGAATCACCGAAGAGTAAAGAGAAAGAGGAAAAAATATTAGTATGTCATGGAAGATGATGAAAGGAAATAGTTACGTTCATCAAAATGAGAACAAAGAAATAGATTGATAGTCAGTAGATAACTATCGTAGGACAGTTTTACTAAAGGAGGAGGAAGTAATTGACAAAGCGGTGGCGTGGAGGGAGAAGGAGAAGAAAACTTTGCAGTTGTCTTACTAGTCAAGTTAACTGAAGTTAATCCAATTATTAGTTCTTAATCAAACAAATATAGGTGATGTAACAGGAGAGAAGTTTCTATTGAAAATTACATAGTTTTCTATAAATTGGCTTACTTATAATATTATTTATATAATAATGATTATTTTAGTTATTCTTGTTACAAGTACAATCTGCAGTAAATGACTAAGTAAATAACACATTAAAGTAAAAGATATTTTAGAAAAAAACTAAATCTTCGGATTAGATGAATTAGATACGACTAAATAATTATAAAATCATTACGTTGTTATATTTCAATAATTTAATGAGTGGAGAATTCCAACATACATTCTTATACAAAAACATAAATTATATTAAAAAAAATTGACATTTAAAATTTCTTTTTTTCATTCTAATATCTCGTGTTTTAATCACGTAAAATAAAAAATGAAAACAAAAAACAAATTAATAAAAGAAGAGTATAACAGTACAGACTTACATAAAACCATATTTCTTATTTTACAGAATATAAATAATATAAATTAAAAAAAAAAAATTATTTCCTGTTATTTTAAGAAGCACAAAACATCCAAACACTACTCCGTATATACAATAACAATATGCAGTAATGATAATAAATTGTTTACTCTAGCAGGCTATCTGTGTAAATATATATATGTTTGTGTGTGTGTGTGTGTGTGTGTGAGTGAATAAGATACGTATTTTTGTCTGTTAAAGTTGAGAGAATATTACTAATT
>JAAAKQ030124741.1:0-13686 GCA_010016005.3 Zanna intricata | reverse complement strand
ACGGTTGGAATATGTAAAACAAATTGTTAGGGATGTAGGATGTAGGAGGTATACCGAAATGAAACGACTGGCATTAGTTAGGGAATCTTGGAGAGCTGCATCCAACCAGTCAAATGACTAAAGACAAAAAAAAGAATAGGAAATCAAGAGTAAAGAAATTTTTGGGGAAAAATTAAAAATAACAAAATCTATTTAAAAAATTTTCATAATTATTTAAATTGTTTTGGTTGGGTGTCAAAACAAAAATAAAAAAAAAACTACAAATTAAATAAGATTCACTGATGAAAACAAAAAGAAAAAACGGCAATAGAGAAATAATGGAGTATTGGAAAATATGAAAATAACCTAATTTTGACAACATTTTTTTTTTTGAAAAGTGAATTTGCCTGATTTTATACTTTTTCTCTTTTTTAAATATTGTTACGCGATCCATAGTGTCAAACTAAAAAAAAAATGTGTATATAAACTACTGCAGAAGCTTTTGTTTTTTTTAATAAAAAAGAAAAAAAATTGTGATATCATTTTGAATCTTTGCAGTTATTAAAAATTTAAGGAACCAGAAAGATAATTTAATTTTCTTCATTTATTGTATTTGAAAATTAGATAAACTTTACAACTTTGTTCTGTATGCGTGATATCTGTAAGAATTGTGTTAGCTTTGCTGTATTATTTGACGCAATGAAAAAATAAGCTATTAAATATTATAAAAATCTTCTCAACACAGGGTGAGAAAAATTATTTAAAATAATTACTGCGTAATATCTAATCCAAAGCAGTAAATAAAGGAAATTAAAAAAAAAATAACTGCTCTGGTAACTAGTAAACTATTAAACTCATCAATTTTTAATAGAATGCTATTGATGTGATGGATAAATTTACCAATTAAAACAGAATAAGTTCTCTGTCCGATAATTTTATCATATTTATTTCAAAAACATAATTTGTACAATAGCTATTAATCAACAAAGAGGAGAAAACCTTCACATAAATTCACTTGAAATTTGTGGAAAATAAAACAATTTATTAACTTACATAATATTCTATTTTTCCCATTTACATAATTATGTAAGAAGTTAATCGGTTACCGTTTTTGTCTTTTATCAGTTAATTATTATTATTACATAATTCATCTTGTTTGGTATTAATTTTATTAACTATAATAAGATTTTATAACTAATAATTATTACTTATCAAAGTTTAAAAGGCACAGTTGATATATACGGTACGGATTGATTCCTGGAACAGTGTGGAGGAAACAGGCGCTTTAAGATTGTTTGTTAAAGCGCCAAAAAACGCGTTTGTTTCTGGCTCGATTAAAAGATCAAAACTGCATTCTGAATATCTCCCGCAGCATTGCCGATACGGACCAGTACCGGCTCGATCCTTTGGACAGAAATTTTTGTAGACATTAATAGAGACATCATTCCAACTGAAAGTTTTTACGTGTGTTGATTAAATGCGTGACTTTTTGAAAAAACAACTGGTCTTCCTTTCCGCCTGAAATTGCTATCATATGCTACACGCATGTAAGTGTTGTGTACTTAACATTAGTTACTGTCTATTTCCCTAAATTTACCACCTCATTGACGCATAATTATCTTTTATATTTTTATTGTTTAATTTTGTTTGGTTTGGTTTTTTGTATTTTATTTCTTATTTTTGTGTTTTAATACTTTCATTTTTTATTTAAAAAAAAATGAAAAGTAGGAAGGAAAAATAAAATTTTTTTAATTTCCTACTCTATCATTTTTATGTTATCAGTGCCCGTGCAATCTACATTTTCATTTCTGTTAACCCGAGATGATGATGGGCTATTGCCCATCATCATCTTTGCTTTTGCTGTAATTCTTACTATACATCTTTAAGGTATACGTGCCGGCAATTCTGTTTCATAAAAATCTATTCTATTTTTAAAGCATGTTAGAGACACTGCTCACAATATACAACCGACAGTTCAGAAAATATTCTCCTCAGCCATTTTTTACTTCCTTGTACGAAGTAAAGGAAGTATTGTGATCGCGAAAAATTACGGTTATCAGATTTCAACGGAAATATCCATTTTGATCATCCCTGAAACCATTTTCACTAGTTCTGTACGTTCTTACGTATCTAACAATTAGCGGTAGGATGTTGAAATTTTGGATTTAGGACTGCTGTAACAATTACTTGTGCACCTCTCCTTTTTATTGCAATCGACTGGACCAAAAGTGTCCAAAAAAGCCCAAAATCCAAAAAAAATATGGATTTTGGACATTTTCCTAACTGAAGTAATAAGCCCTCATTGAGAGCTGTTCAACGGTTTATCATAAGTGGTACTTATTTTTATTGGTTTCAGAGTTACAGCAAAATAAAGTTTTTAATTAATGAAATATTTGGATCTTGCAAAGGGAAGACACATCAGTTCGAATCAGACATCGTCTCCTTCTTTTTTTAATTTAAATATATTGATTTATGAATAATTATTAACCTCCGATTGTAAAAAAAGTTTTACGATAAATAATAACAATAAAAAAAATATCAGAAGTTATTAATGAAATAAAATGATACGTACTTTTCACTTTAAATCAACAATTTTTATAGTCAGAGGTTAATAATATTTGTATTTTAGATCGTTTTTATTTATTTTTTTCTAAAACAAAATTTTGCCATTCGATGGGAATAACATAATTTTGCTGAAGAAGTCTGGAATTTATTTCGTTTGAGATTAGTCTGCCTTCAATTTACAAACCATTGAAATATTGTAAGTGTATTGTAACCATTTAATTTGTAAGTAAGTCTTTTTTTTTAATACAAAACACAACTAAACTCATTCATTATTTAGAATAGGAAATATGCTTAGAATAACAATAACAAATAGTTAATAAAGGAGTAGTGCAAGGATTGTACTTTGCAACATCGAACCATGAAATGTATGATAAAGAAATATTGATTCCACAAGTTGGAATGTTTTCCTAAGTGGTAATTTATTGGTTGTAGTTCAGAGATCTGTTAAAAATGAAATACGTGGTTTTGGTGTATTATCCTTGTAAATCTCTGGCATCAATATGATCGATTAGGCACAGTTTTTGAAAGGATTTATAACTGAGAAATCGATATTTTAATACTAGGATGAGGGGGTTCCGTGTATTTTGTTGTTCAGTCAAAGAGTGTAAATATCACTATTCAAAACTATCATTCACCGGAATAATTTAACTCCAATAGCCTAAAAGACGCATAAAAGACAGTTTAAAGAGAATATTTTCATCAGTGAGGTAAATCCTAATAACAAATTTTTAACAAAGCATTTACTTTTAAGTTGGTAAACTGTCACTTATTTTTAACATGCACACTTATTTTTAACAGTTTCTATTACTCCTTAGTACATATAATCTTTCTTCTAGATTTTATACTATGCTGTTAAGTACTTTCCTTTATGTTACTAGTTTTGTTTTACTTCTATTAAAAAAAAAAATTATACCATCATTTTACCAAACAGAAAAAAAAACACGAAGATATAATTTGAATATTGCTTGCTGATGGATTTTGTTTTTTACCCACGATTGGAGACTGTGTATGGGTTTAGGGTAGGAAGTTTTGTGTGTGTGTGTGTGTGTGTGTGTGTAATAATACCTAGTATTATTATTTAACAAAATGAAAAACCTCATCTTAGCATTAAAATATCGATTTTTCAATAAAAAATTATTCCAACAATTGTGCCTACTAGACCATTTTATTATAAAAATAATAACCAATATAAATAATATAAAATATGTTATTGTGTAAAAAAAAAATTTATGTTTAATATGAAAAACAGTTTAAAAAATGATTTAATCTAATTATTATTATTTCTATTTTGTTCCTTTACAACGAATGATTTCTTAAATATTTCTCTTAAAGTATGTAATAATGAATTTTAACAGAATTAGGGAAAAAATTAATGATTTTAACTAATGTGATGTAATTTGGATCATAGAATATCTCTTTTCCAAACAAATATTATTTAAAATATATCATGGGGTAAAGCTTACAGTTCTTCTTCCAAATTTTGACAATTGTGATTATAACCGACGATTGTCGGTTCAAGAATTGTGATTATTATTTTTATTAATTGATGTTTTACTTTTTACTATATATATTAATTTTTGTAAATTTTAATTTTATTTCTGTTCAGTCATTTATTCGTTGAATAGCGTAGAAAAACATAATATTAAAAAAAAAAAAAAAATTATTAAACGTTTTACTTTCAAATTGATGGAGCTGTTTCTTCCAAAAGTATATTAAGACTACTCTTTTTTTAAAAGACTATTCATTAGAACTGTTATAATGGGGATCTTTAAGTACCCGAACGTACTACCTTACGGAAACTGATAATTCGCTTAGAATAGATTTTGGAAATAAAATTCCTATTAAAGGTTATCGTTGAATATTTAATAATTTTATCAAAATTATTGACTTGGTTGATATTTATAAATATCAAACTGTTTTGTTTGTTTCAAAAAGAAAATACTGAATCCAAAAATTTTACTTTTTAAATATCGTTATGTTCACTAACGAAGCACGCATAATAATAATATTATTATTATTGTAGATAAAAGATAAGAATAATCATTAATAACTAATAAACAAGAAGAAGGTCAGATAAGGTAAGAAATACTATTAACTTTAACAATAATTACCTTAAAAAAATGTAAAACAAAAAACTTTTTAAAAAAATAAACACAAAAATATAATTTAGAGTTACAGGTAAATAACTTTTCCAACAAAGATATATCAGCTTGTCATATCGATAACGGGGAAAAGAACCACGAACCCATACAAAAAAATAAATAATAAACAAAACCCTGAAAAAAAAAACTCATACAATCTCCACCAAAAAATAATATACAAGAAAAAAAAGCTTATAAATATTATATTTCTATATTCAGTTCTATATTCAGATAAAAAAAATAAAGAAAAACTAAAAGATCTGTACTCAACATTAAAGCCGGACACCAGCTCAGACTCACCCCTAACATCAAATATAGGGAGGAGCATTGACTAAACTTTATATAAAGATTAAGAGAAATATTAAGTATCAATTCAATAAGTTTTGATAATGGAGTGGTTTCGAAATGCGTCAACAAAAGACAAAAGAATGCAGCTAATGAAGGTAAGCAGTACTAAACATAGAAAAAATTAAACAGCATAAATAAAAGTACAACGATTACTATTGCTGTCCTATTAGATTGCTGAAAATGATTTCAGGTTCCAATGTTGCACTTGACTAAGTAATCCACATCTTTACTCGATTAATATTCAATCGAAAACATAGGCGACTTTGACCATACTGGATCGGCCAGAATCTAAGTACCAATCAAATATGGTTAAAGTCCTTTGTGTTTTCGATTTAAAATAAATCAAGTCAGGATGTGGGTTAATTTATCAATTCTTTTTTTTTTTTAATATCGATCTCAATCGATAATACGAGACATATTGATTTTATCTGGCAACGAATTCTGCAGAATTAATTCATAAGATAAGAAACACAATTAAGAGAATACTATTTAATATTTAAAAATATGATGTAATATATTTTGTTCATCAAATCTCTTTCGTTGAGATCTAGTATTTAAATGGTTTACAGAAAACATTGGCTTAGTATAAGTATATTTAAGCATAGAGTTTTATACAGAAAAAAATGTCTTTTATTGAAATATAAAAGAAAGTTCATGTAATAGAAAATTATCGAATTAAAGTTTAAGCTCGACAGAATAGGTTTAGATTCAATCTTTGCATACAGTTGAAGATGGAATTGTCCACAGATCTCCATGTAGATCAATAAAGTCATAATTACTCCTAAAAAATGAATGAAGATTAGCTTTTAAAATAAATTTGGAGACAAATTTCTGTTTTGAAAACGCATGGTTTTATGCGTGAACAGTGTTCAATATACGTTTTATATAAATCATGAAAAATACTTAAAGGGGTATCTTTTTATTTCATTTTTGACATAGATTCAAGATGGACTTGTCCATAGCGTATCATATATTGAAATAAAAAAGAATATTTTTGTTGCAGGCAAATTATCGCATAAAAGTTTAATTCGCAAAATAGTTCGTACCATAAAGTCACACTTGTTAATAATTAATTCTTTTATCTGTAAAAAAATGAATGATCTCTTAATTTGAAAATAGATTCGGAGGAAACAAATTTCTGGTTTGGAAAAGAGTCGTTGTTTACCTGAATAGTGTAGAATATAAATATTAAATAAACCATGAAAAATAAGATGTAATATCTATGTATATATGTATATATATATATATATAAATCTTCTAACTGCATCAGTTTCAATGAAGTTTAGATATCCATGTTAAAATTTGATGAAATTCTGTTGAGTCGTTCTTGACCGATCAGGATCAGTTGATCTCGGTCGGACCACTTCTGAAATCTGAATAATTTTATTTGTTGAGTTTTATAGTGAGTGGGACTTTATTGAGCTCTAATAACAAAACAAGAACGCTAATCGAAATACCTTTTGCGCATTAGATTACATTTTTATTCAGGATTTTTTGAATACAGTTCATACATCTAAAATCATTCTTATTTATTAATTAAAATAAATTTAAAGTTATAAAAGGTTTTGAAAAAACCTATGTTAAAGATTATAGATGAAGTTTTACCGCTTCTCTGCTAAGTTTTCGTACTTGCCATAGGGGGCGCTGGCGACGCCCCTCGGTTAAGATATAAATAATTAAGTTATATATCGATGCAACTGGAAAATATTATGTTACAGGTCAAGTTAGATGCAACTTTGGAAGAGGCAGAAAATTTAAATTAAAGTTCATTTTTAAAGTGCAAAATCCGTTGAAAAATTATATTTCAGGGGTTTTTTCATGCAGTAAAACTCTAGCGTAAGTCTAACTAGTATTTTTTTTTATATTTATGAAAAATTTATTTTGTAAAATCCTAACGATATTATTTGTGTTTTTACTGGTATGATCAGCAAAAATAAAGCGGTAAAATTTTGAATGTATACTCTTTACGTACGGTTTCATATGTTAATACAATTATTAAGCATATTATCTTTATAGTTTGCGTTCAGCCATTAATATATTTTATTTTTTTAAAGTATTTTGTGAAAATTATACTTACCGGAAGTTGAAGATTCAAACATTTTACATGGCCCAGTTTGACAAAAAATCATTTACGAGGCCCAATTATATTTAATTACCCCTCCACAAGATCCAAAGCAACAAGCAGCAACAATGTTATGAGTGTGATCAAAATATATTCTTGGAAGGCTTTAAGGCGACATCTTTAATAATTTGTTCCATCAATTTAGATCCAATTAATTATATAATCTTCTATTTTGATATAACCTACTTTGAACTAATATTATTGTCAGCAGTTCTTGGCCAATAAAATATTCTTTCATTAAATTTCAATTGAATGAACTTCAACTCATTCGATTATCTTTGGACACAGTTCACGTCAACGTGTGAATATTGATCTAATTACATTATTAAACAGTATTTTCAATTGTATTGAGTCTTTCTTAGCTATACTTAGAGTACTTCTTATTCCCACAACGCTAAATAAGCCTTTTACTTACGATATCTTTACATGTATTAAAGCACAGTGAATAAAATAGAAATAAAAGTTTGCTTGCACAAGGCAGAAAATCGCTGTGCAGCTCCCGCTGCTAAAAATTTACAGTGCTTAGAGTATTTATATTGTTTACGTCTAAAAGCTAAAAATATTTATACTATTATTGAAAAATTAACGCAGAATTTGTAAAGGACCTTACTTGCTTGAATTGGTTGAACTTGCATTTACATGTTCTGCTAATGCTGTTCTGAGAACAGCATTAGCGCTATTGCATTAGCATGTGAACAGAGTGCTGCTTCAACTTGTGCTTGAACATGCATAGACTTGCTTATTACATCTAATTTTAAAAAAGCGGTTTCATTACACATTATTATTACTCTTGCTATTACGTAGGTAGAGAACAAGTGAAGTTCCTAAAATTTACTTCAGTGCGATTTCTTAATTTTTAAAGATAAGTAAATCTGTAATTTAAATGTTTATCCTGACAGAAACTAGTTTATTGTAAATCGATCATCGAATCTAAACAATGAAAGCGGTTTTAAATATAATAAATATTTAATTTATCCAAAAAGGTTGTTTATTGAATCAATGAAAATATTGTATCAAATTTGAATATATTGTGTAGGTATAATTATTTATATTTTTGTTTTATGAAAATAATTAATTGAATCAATAATATGTCATTTATTAAGTTCACTGCTTCGATCAAACGCTTTTTATAATAATATATTTGAATAATTGAACTTAATAAAATCTCAATATCAAGAATTATAAAACTGTTTTTAATGACTATTTATGATTTGTTGAAATATTTATTACTATAAAATACATATATAATAACAATAGACTTTCTTTACTTTCACAGAATACGAAAAACATTTTGTGTAGCGGATAAATATTTTTTATGTCGACTGGCGGAATATAATTTTGAAGTTATGTTAATTACGGTTTTAGCATATTTAGAACAAGGATAAATCTTTATTATTATTTTATAGTTTTGTGTGTTATGTGCGTGCCTTTTTAAGAATGTCTGACAGTCAAAGAAAATTGTCTGGTTACCAGTACAAAAAAAAAAGGTTGGGAAATGAAGCCGAAAGGCAAAGATAAGCTGCCGCGTTAAAAAATGACATCCAGAGTTTTACCAAAACAAATAATACTCTGAGAATCCAACATCAAGTCCGGTTATAAAAGAAAATACGGAATCGTCAGAGGATGATGATGATGAAAAACAAATGAACGAAGTTTCTAAATTAATTGGCACGGACGACACTCTGATTCTATCATCACCAGGTGAAAGCATTGAAGAAATTGAAACCAACATGGTATCTACTGAAAGTATTCTACAAACTTTGAGTACGGATCCAGCATTATGACTAAGAATTTTAGGAGACGCCGAAAAGAAGTTTTTTTGTAAGACAAGGTCCACCTAAACCACTGTATAATTAAAAATTTCCTTCCAATAAGACTGGTCGAAATTTTTTCACTAATTATTATACAAGAATTTTAAGCGATGGAGAGAAAATTTTACGAGACTGGCTAGTGTACTCTCTTTCACAAAAATGGGTTTAATGCTTCTGTTGCAAAATTTATTTCTACTGTTTTGTACTGCTTGATTATCAGTGTTATATGTTACTAAGTATATATGCTTTTATTAAAATTTAAATAAAGTGATTTGATTTTTATTAAAAATAAAAAATATATACCTTTATTTAAGAAATATATATATTCTTAAGGGGCGGCAATTTGTCTTTTTATCCAGGGCGACGTAACCGCTAGAGCGGGGGCTGCCCTGTCTATTAATATATTAAAAATTTATTTGAAATTTCAAATAAAGTTTCGACTTTTACGTAATAACTTTTTGTGGTTTATTTGCATAGCTTGTATTTTAACAAATATTTAAAATGAAAAACAATTACTGTAGTAAAAATTTAAATAAAAAACTTTTGTTGAGCAAGTGTATTTATAAGTGGTCCTTTTGAACGCTGCTACATGTAATAAAAGTTAAAAGAATTTTTTTTTTATTTACTTAACTTTTTGAGTGAAAATAATTTTTTTTTGTTTATTTATGAAGTGGTGCTGATATCTTTAGATTATTATTTGGTTTTAGCAGTCTACTACTAATATTTTTTTTTTTTAACCACAGTTAAGTATATCTTCAGAGGATGAAATGAATGAATTGTAGCGTGTGTGAAAAATGCCATGTCTGACGGGGACCTCCGGATGAAAGGCCGAGACGCTACCATCCGCCATGGAGGCCGGCAACGTCTACTACTAATATAAATGTCAATAATATAACAATCAAAAATTTCTTTATTTGACAAATATTTCGGGTTAATATTTTTTAATTATTCACTATTTGAATATTTTAAACACAATTTTCTTTTTAAGATACCTGTCTATCGTGATTTAATAACGCGGTATTAGTAATATTTTTTTTTTTTGTTAGAATATTATTATTATGAATAACATAACATTATCGCAATGCCATACTTATTTACTTCCGTTTTTTGCCTCTAGATCAACAAAGAATATTAAATATTGGATTGTTACGCAAAAAGAACCTACTATTTTGACAATTTCGTATATTTTTTTCGTTTCTTACGGATTGGATTTTAGAATTATTCTTGAAGAGAAAATGGCTTCCTAGTGTTATTTACATAGTATAAAACTACAACACAACAGGACTTTTGCTTCACGTATTTATGTGTATCAATGCTTTTGGCAGGCGCTAGAAAGTGGAAATTTTCAAAATCCCAAATTGAATGTATGAATTTGATTTTATACAGTAAAAAAAAAAAAAATTAAATAGAACTTAATGAAGTTCTTTATTGAAAAAAACTTTTTAAAAATTAAAGATATATTATTTCATAATATAATTTTCCTATTGCAATATTTGTAATAAAAAAAAAATTTGGAAAAATTTGCTTCTAGACATTTCGATATAAACACAAAACCGTAAGTAACTATCTCGTTACAAAAATTTCAAAACAAACTGACTGATTAAATTTCGGGTAATAGAACAGAAGAATAATACAAAATATGTCTCAGGATTGAACAAACCGATTTTCTTCAAATTTGATTCAAATATCTTTTTATATATGGGTTACTGGTCATAATTTTTTGAAAATTTGTTAAGGAGGGTATAATTTAAAAATAATAGATTTCGATTTTTTTTTTGGAGGCATTTTAGAGAGAATTTTATTAAACAAAGAACTGTCTCCTCAAAAAAATATCTCCGTCCTCTAAAATTAAAATATTTGTTTCTTGTTGCTTTGCTCTACCTTCCTTCGGTTTAAATATTTTTCAAAAACTTTTTAAAATTTATTCAAGATGTGAGGCAAGATATGTAAGAAATAATGTTGAATATCTACAGATTCACTTAAAATTTTGGAATTTTAAATAACTTTAGACGTACTTTTAGTACTTTAGAGTACTCTTGATAACCTCAATTTTCTACGACTGCTATATAAAGCCAAAAATTAAAAATAGGTATTAGCACCTCTCCTCTTTTTAATATCATTCATAATTTAATTTCAATATACATATACATATATATATATATATATATATATATATATATATATATGGCTTTTCACTTGACAGATCTTTATTTCAAATCAGTAAGTTTTTAAAACATTAATGACTTAATTATGAAAAATTTACACTAATTGCAAAAAGATCAAAATTTTAGTAAAAAAAATTTAAGTTAGATTTAATTTCCTCAATCCAGAGACGATTTCATCTTAAAAAACATGCGTATTACTAATATAATTCACAAAAAAAAAAAAAATAATATATATATATATATAAAACTCTTTTGAGAATTAAAATTCTTTTTTTGTGAATTATATTAGTAATACGCATGTTTTTTTAAGATGAAATCGTCTCTGGATTAAGGAAATTAAATCTAACTTAAATATTTTTTTTACTAAAATTTTGATCTTTTTGCAATTAGTGTAAATTTTTCATAATTAAGTCATTAATGTTTTAAAAACTTACTGATTTGAAATAAAGATCTGTCAAGTGAAAAGCCAGTAAGTTAAACAATATTTTGCCAGATTTTTACCTTTATTTCCATTTAACTAGATATACTCTATTTATACCAGGTATACTGTAAATAATTCATTTGACATCATCAGTAAAAAAAAATTGAAATTGGAATTCCACATATTAATAAGAGAATAAATAAATATTTTTGTCTTAGATGCAATGTAAATGTTAAAAAAATTAACTTTTTGACTATTTTTTCGTTATTTAAAAAATGAAAATTAGAGTCGATGAAAAATATAATTATTTGTTTTATAATAAAATAGATTCCACACTAATAAAAATTTTTAGTCATTTTATGACTGAAAATTGGATTAAATGTTGCCTTAATTGTAGCTGAATAAAATATTCTATACGTAATCAATTACATAAATCATAGGCTGTTATCGATGTTGGCTTGTCAAATATAACTGTATAAATGTACATTACATAAAGTGCTTCAATATATCTTGTGTTTTTTTCTTTGGTATCAATGTTAGAGAATCTTATTTTTAAGTTCAACGGAAAGTAGTACGGTAATGTCTACAAGAATAATAAATGGGATTTACTTGTGTAACAAGATTTCTTTTCTGAAAATAGGGTGAACGATCAACTTAAAGAAAAAAATACGATGAAGGAAAACCACAACTAAAAGTTTAATAAAATTTTCCTTTATTGAATTTCCTTTAAAATATCAGTCACAAATGTCGTTACTCTGTAATATTAAATAGATCTAATCTTAATAATTCTATTTTATAAGGCCTTGCTATTAAAAATTCTAGCTGGAATAATAATGTTCTGAATTTTTTTTTTTTTTGTAAAAAACAAATTTTTTTTAAGTCAAAATACAACAATCTGGATATTTACCAAATAAATATTTTTTCAATTTTAGAAAATCTTGATTTTTAGAAATCTGATCTTTAGAAAAATTTGCCTCTGAGTAGATATTTCGATTTTCGATAACCCATTTTCATTGTACGAACACAAAACCGCAAGTAACTATCTCGTTACAAAAATGTCAAAACAAACTGACCGATTTAATTTCAGCTAATAGAACGAAACAATAATACAAAATATGTCTCAGTATTGAACAAATAGATTTTCTTCAAATTTGATTCAAATATTATTTTTTATATTGGGGACTGTTCATAATCTTTTAAAAATTTGTTAAGGAGGGTATAATGCAAGAATAAACTTACTGATTTACTGTAAGGACTGATTACTGTTAGAACAAGTGGACTTACTTCTTTACTGTATAAATAATTTTGTAAAACCCGTAGCCGATTTCTTTTCTTCTTAAAGCTATTTGCTTGGAAACATATTGTTCTATATTAGTCATGGTAAAAATATTAAATGAATAAACATTAAAGCTAATAACCTTTCTTTTTCTGTTTAGCCTCCGGAATCCACCGTAAGGTATTCCTTCAGAGGATGAATCAGGATGATATGTATGATTGTAAATGAAGTGTACTCTTGTACAATCTCCAGTCGACCGTTCCTGAAATGTGTAGTTATTTGAAACCCAACCGCCTAAGAACACCGGTATCAACAATCTAATATTCAAATCTGTATAAAAGAATCCTTTACTAGGATTTCAACCTCAGAACTTTTGACTACGGAATCAGCTGGTTTGCGATGTCGCCTTAACCACTAGACCGGTCCGATGGACTAGATCTAATTATTTAAGTGTGTAAAACTTTAATTAATTATTGTAAATCATTAATTAATTAGAATGTAAATTATAATGTGATCTTCAACAATAAACAATAAATAAAAGATGAATACTAAACATAAAACATGTAACAATTGATCAACTTTAGTTGATCAATAATAATACAATTGACCTTGTAATACAGCTGATCAACTCAAATGTAAAGGAAGAATTTTAAAAGAAAATTTTATATAATTCAAGAATTGGTTTTGTACATGTTTTTCAACTGTTACTTTTACTTATAATTATATCAGTAAACATTAAAGCCGGCCTCAGTGGCCGAGTGGTAGCGTCTCGGTCTTTCATTCCGGAGGTCCCGGGTTCGAATCCCGGTTCAGGCATGGCATTTTTCACACACGCTACAATTCATTCATCTCATCCTC
>JAAAKQ030124729.1:0-31928 GCA_010016005.3 Zanna intricata | reverse complement strand
CGAATCCCGGTCAGGCATGGCATTTTTCACACACGCTACAATTCATTCATCTCATCCTCTGAAGATATAACTTAACGTTAAACAAAAAACAAAAAAAAAGACCTACATCTCGAGAACACGACCTTGACATGTTCAAAAAATAAGCCCCCTGTCATCAAGAGTAATAAGAGAGTCCGTCCAGACTCATCTGAGAATGAGGACCAAGAACCAGGTAGTTTGAAAGACCCGGCTAATCAGCTGGCGTTTTCAATAGTATTATTAAGACAAGATAAGGGGACTGGATTAGCGAAATACAAACTGACCCTTGAGAGGCAACTTGTCTCCATAGAAAAAGAGATGAGAGCACATTTGGAGTTGTCGCCACCGTTGTCGGCGACTACTCAAGCTACTCAGACGTTGCCGCTAGCCGAGCTGTTATATCTGAGCTGCTTTCTGGAGAGTTGATAAATAAAAAATTGCTTAAGTTGCTCTCGAGGAAGTGGCCTTCTTCGGTATTAGACAGGGTGAGAATTCAGCAGCGGTCTACGTGTCAAGTAATAGTTGCAGGTTTGTTGATCTGGCGTCATTCAGGAGGAACGCTGACGGTTTGTCCGGAACTAATTATAAATCAGGAGATATAATACAAGAAGTGGCTACTGTCATGGACTCAAGTACTGAGGCTCCTCAGTCTCGAAAATACAAGGTTTTTTATGATTCAATCCTTGGTGATGGCAATATGTTACAGCAGGTTAAAGCGTATGGGCAGCGTATGAGCAGGTTAGAGCATAAGTTAAAGCGTCAGGCGATTGCAGGAGAAAGCTGTTAGGCCGGTTTTTGTTTTACCCGGAGGTGCTTTGACTATAGCGGTCAAGACGATACTGGTCTACATGTTTAGAAGTTATAATGAGCCTGTTTCCATTATACTGCCTAGGGTCGAGAATGCGGTGAGTCGCAACCGTTCGCCCTTGATACCTATTAAAAATCCACTCCCCCGTTGAAGAAAGTCGTACGGTTGTGGTGAAGGCAGCAGGAAAATCATACGGAGATTTACTAAAGACGATGAAATCTTCGGTTTTGAAAGGCATGGTGGGCGATGTTCTTTCTCTACGTAAAGGTCGGGAGAACGAGTTATATGTTAGGATTAAAATATCCCAGAATTCGGAGCACTTCACAAAGGTTCTAAGAAAAAAGGAGATCGGTCTACAAGCCGATTTGAGAACACGTGCCGGGAGAAGGGCAGTAGTTCATAAAAAGGATGTCGATGCTGACACCTCTGAACAGGAAGTTTATGATGCAGTGTTGCGGGTTCTTGGCGATGAGGAAGAGTTCTGTGTATCATCTGTGAGGCCTGCTTACGGTGAAACTCCAAACGTTACGGTAATCACTACATATCGTTCAGCGTGTAAGCTGGCGGAAAAGAGGATACAAATTGTCTGGGTGAACTGTAGGGCACTCATTTGTGAAGACCAAGATTGTTGTTACATGTCTGAGGCACCGGTCACATGAGTAATAACTATAAGGGGCCAAATCGTGTTGAAGTATGTTTTAATTATGGGGCCATAAAATACTGAACTGCAAAGAGTCTAAAAAGTGCTTAGATTGCGGTAGTTCCAACCATCGCATCGGAGGCTGGATATGCGCCAAACCCAAAATTTCTAGATACATGCTTACGAACGCAAATCGAAGCTTGCTCTCCCATGACTTAGTGAGGGAGTTAGCCAGAAATTATCATGTGGATTTTTTTGTTATCATAGAGCCTAACAAATACGAAATGGCGAAATGTGGTAGGACAGTGGAAATCTTTCGCGATGTCGCTGTACGAGACATCAGCGGCCGTATGGCCTGGAATTTGAAGCATCGAGAAGATGGAATAATCTGCATTGAGCTCTCAAATTCTATTCTCATCGGAGCGTATACATCGCCTAATTGTGATATTGAGATGTACGAAGATTTCATAGACAAGCTGAATACTGTAGTATCTAGGGCTGCCAAAAAGATTGTGTTTCTAGATTTTAATTGCAAGGCACGGTTAGCCGTTAGCCGATTTACTAATCGGCGTGGAGAAATACTAATAGAGCTGATGTTATCTAACGGATTGATATGTCTGAATAATGACACTCCAACTTATGAGGCCCCGGGACATAAGTCCATTTTAGATTTGGTCATTTTGGATGGCAGGTGGGACACCGAACAATGTTGATGAAATGTTTTGGATGACGTTACTGTCAGTGATCATTTAGCCTCCATTCTTGAAGTTCGGGATGTTTCAGTTAGAACCACCGACAGAGAGAAACTAGCACGACTGTCACAGAACCAGGTGGATGTAGTTGGCAGAAGGTCAACAGTTAGCGGCACAGAAGTATATTGAATGCAGAAAGAAGTTAAACTATGAAATAAAAAACTCTAAGATCAATAAACGGCGAGAACTTTGCGAAAAACTGGATGTGGACCCGTGGGGACGGGCCTTTCAGGTTATTACTAAGACGATTGGTAGACATTTCCTGTCCTCATGGAGGAGCAAGCAAGTACACAAATAGAAAAACTCTTCCCCAGGGATGAGGGGATGCATCTGGCCCAAATAATGTGTGTAGACAGAAGGTTTTCTAAGGATGAATTGGAGTTCGCTGTTAGTAGGTTAAACAACCAGAAGAGTCCTGGCCCTGACAGCGTTCCTGCCATGGTGCTAAAGGGATTAATGCGGACGATGCCTTGGACGCTAGTTGATGTCGTCAACCATGGGATCGAAAATCACCAGTTTTCAACTTTGTTGGAAGGAATCGAAATTAGTTTCCCTCCCAAAAAACCAGAGAGTAGATGGGTCTGCCAAATACCGTCCTCTTTGTCTAGTAAATAATGTGGGCAAGGCGGTTGAGAGGATGTTGGCCTGTAGAATTACCGACGAGCTTAGAGAGTATGGGGATCTTCATGCAAATCAGTTCGGTTTCCACAAAGAGTAGTCCACGATTCAGACGGTTCGTAAATTAGTTACAAGGACTGAGGCACCTAGGCAAGGCACCTGGCGCACAAGAGGTCTTCCTCTCGTCATATTCCTAGATGTCAAGAACGCCTTTGGCACGGTGTCTTGGCAAGCCATTCTTTCGTCAATGCAGAGAAGAGACATCAGCGCTGCCTCCGTTGGTTGGCTGCCTCCGCTTATCTCCGTTGTCAAATTAGAGAATATCTTCAAGACAGATGGGTTCACGCTAATACCCAAACCACAAAAATAAGTTTTAAACAAGTTTTGGTGTTCCTCAAGGCTCTGTGCTCGGTCCATTACTTTGGGCAATAGTATATGATGAGGTGTTGAGACTGAGACTGCCTGAGAGCACAGAAACCCTGGCTTATGCTGACAATTTGGCAATCTTGTTCGGTGGCAAAACAGTAGCTGAAGTGGAGGAGAGAGGTAATGCTGCTCTTGTTTTGATAGCAGATTGGATATCAACAAGAGGGCTAGAATTGGCGCTTAACAAGTGCAATTAATCATTCTTACAGGCAGGAAAAGGATCGGTCCGATTAACTCAAGGATTGGTGATCATCGTCTGAGTTCCTGCAGGGTAGTGAAATATCTAGGTGTCATGGTGGACCAGTCATGTAATTTCTCTGAGCATGTCATGCTATGCTATGAGAAGGTGGAAAAGAGCCTCAAGTCACTTAGATTTTAAATGACTTCACATTCTGCTCCTCGAGCCTCTAAGAGGAAATTAATTATGTCAGTTAATAATTAATACGCCCCGATTTGATGAAGGGCATTGGGCAAGAGAATAAATCTAAATCAGTTGCAAAGCACCCTTAGGAGAGCCTTGTTAAGCATAGTATCATTGTACCACACCATCTCGTATGATGCCGTATGTGTGTTGTCATCTGTACCTCCAATAGAATTGTTGTTCATGGAAAGAAAAGAGTTCCACAAGACTCGCACATGGAACTCTTCTTATTTACCATCTTTTTGAATGATATTATGGACTGCATCATTGTTGAGTTTCTATTGTTTGCTGACAACATTAAGATCTACACTTCTGTCTCCTCCGTTGATGATTGCTGTAGGCTCCAACACTGCCTCACTAAAATTAATGAGTGTTGTGCATCGACTTTACAAGGATTAATGCTGGCAAGTGCATTGTGGTCACTTTTTGTCATTCTTCTTGTGCCCTTCTGTTTGACTACACGTTTAATGAGTCTACACTAAGACATGTGTCATCCATCCATGACTTGTGGATCACTCTTTCATACAATCTCAACCCTGAGGATCACATCGATACTATTTCTAGCTGGGCTGCTCCAACTCTGGGTTTCTGATTAGAATGTCCAAGAAAGGTCTGAGTGAAGAGGTGATAAGAATGTTTATGTGCTCTTGTCAGATCAGTTCTGGAGTTTTGGAGTGTTGTTTGGCTGCCTCATTGGCTTGGATGCAATTGGCATCTCCAGAGGATTCAGGATAGATTTTGTGTGTTTTTGGGTATGGGTTTAACTTTGAATACTGGTCCATGCTACTGAGTTCCATGGGGGAGATCATGGGTTTGGAGCCATTGCCGAGGAGGCAACAGTTGCACGATATGTTTTTCCATAGAGTTCCGATTGATGAGGTGGACTGTCCTGAGCTGCTTGATATCAGAGTTCCAAGCCGGATTTGTTCATAATACCTGTTCAGCCATCATGTTTGTTCTATTAGTTACAGACTCATAGTACTACTCTGCAACTTCAAAGACTTACAACTTAGTCTCTGCTCCACAACTCTCTCATGATAGTGACTCTCATCTGAAAAGAATATATAAATCTTTGTAATAATGTGTTACCATGCCCTGTTTTCATTGTGAATTTGTTTATTTGTAGCTAATTTATTGTTGTTACTGATTACATTTTATTACTGTTATGTTATGTTTTATTACTGTTATGTTATTTTGTTAGGTACTTTTTATATTGTTAGATTAAGCTGATGATTATCCTGTTATTATTTATTGTATCTGGTGTTCTAAATAAGTAATTGTTACTGTGTTTGTTTATCCATCTTCGAACTGTAATATATATATTTATTATATTTTTGTGAATTGGTGTATGCTGTTAATAAATAAATAATAGACTGACAATAAAACTCTCTTTTTCTGTTTAGGCACAGAAACTACTTTAAGGTATTGCTTCAGAGGATGAACGAGGATGTTATGTGTGAATGCAAATTATGTGTAATCTTGTAGAAACTTAGGTCGACCACTCCTTAGAAGTGTGTTTAATTGAAACCCAACCACCAAAGAACACCGGTATTTATTATTCTAATCCATATAAAAACTTTATTAGTTTTTGAACCTTACAACTGTCAACTTCAAAATCAGCAGATCTGCGATATCACGTTAACCACTAGACCAGTACGGTGAACTTGTGATAATAACACTTGATGCAAGGACTCACACTGTGGATGAATAGTTCACAAACCCCATGATCGTATTGTAGGTTATGTTTCACTTTTCCAGACCATTTGAAAATATATTAGAGAAAAAATTAATCCTTAGAAAGAAAAATGACATAAAGCTTCTTCTTTATTATTTGTTTTATTACTTTTTTGTTTTATTTTTATAATACATGATTTTATAAATAATCAACTTTTTTTTATACATACATGACTGATTATGCTCTACAAAATTATTATAGATAGTATTATACATAATAATAGCTTATGCTTTTTTTATAGCATTAAATAACTAAACATATTAATAAATTTTTAAATATGTGATCAAGGTTGTTTTATATTGATATGGGACAAAGCATGAAAAAAAAATGTAATAATTTTTATAAATGACCTCTTATTCCATTATTGTTTAAATTATATAATATTAAAAACACAACTGCGTAGGTAATTGATATTTTTTGAAAGTTGCGCATTTATTCTCTCTGTTTCATCGATTTGCCACGAGAGAGCAGATTTCAATGAAATTGAGAACAGCAGTTAACGTAATAAAAATTGTTCCCTCTGGAAGAAAGTTCTCTTCTAAGTATCTTATGTTAAGGATTATGTGTTTTTATCAGGTTTGTAATATTCTACTTTAAGATGGATACTTTATTTATTATTAGCATCCATGCTGGTCCTTTTGATATTTCAATTGCGAAAGACTTGTTTACCTGTGGCGCAACAGGAACATGCTGTATTTCCTCGAGCTATTTCTCTGAAGTGCGTTAGAGAAAAATGAGCGTGCTCATTGTTTCTCTTGTGAGGTTGTTTCTTACATTTAATCCACTTGACTTAACATCGTACCCTACTTTGTGTTATATATTTTCTTGTATTCTTATTTTAATTACATAAAAATATGATTAACCTTAGTTTGCCTGAAAGCTTTTCAAGGATGTTAGTAGTGAATTATTTGTTAGGTCTTTTTGTGATTTGTTAATTAGTACCGTAAAAGTAACGATAAATTTAGTACCCGTATGTATTTTCAATTTGATTCTAGTTATTAAATATTCGTTACTGTGATACTCTACTGTATGGTGTATCATACTAGTTTATACTAAGAAAATTCGGTAGTTTACATCGTACACCATTTTTAAAAAAAAGGTACTTATAACTTTTACTAATCTAACAAAAATTAAATTACAATGAAACAGAACTTTATATCAAACTTATTCACCCCACTGATTTTTTTTTTAATGCCTTTATAATTATTACTCAATTTATATTCTGCAGAAAAATTAGAAAAATAAATATTTACTTAGCTTTTATGATTGATCATTTTGAATCCAGTAAAAGTTTCATAAAAAATTGTTTATAACTACAGATATTTCACAAAAAATGGGAATACATCCTGAACAAGTAACTATACACAACTGAACTGAAACATCACATTACAAAAATAAAATTTCAATTAATAAAACATATAACTGCTATTTATTTATCTTATTAGCTTTTTAAAATTTTAAATTGATACTTTTATATTCAAGTAATTCTACTGTTGCATGTTTAAAAGTAACATTTTTTTCAGTTTTAATGGTGCAGGTCTTTTGTATAATATTTGTCCTGATTGGAAAAAACACTTTTTGTTGGCAATGATGTAGCCATATCAGACAAAAATGTTTTTTCTAAATTACCAAGTTCCAGGGATAAAGTTGCCTGTGAATGCCACCAAGGAAAGTAGAAAGTCGGAAAGTGGATCCTCTTTCCTATTGAATAGCCTTTCTTCAATATATTGCCTCATTTATATTATACTGGCAGCAACTGTGGACATAAGAATTTTTTGTTGTTCTCTTATCAAACTCCATCCATGTGGAATCTTCATCTATTACACCTGAATGATTTGGCATCATTTGGGTCAGTGAAATTTTCCCAAAATCAGGTTTATATAGTCTTTGGCATATTCATATAAAGACACATTACTAAACGCTTGTCTTTCGAATGTAGGATCCAAAAGAGCCACTTCCGACAAGATGTGCCACGAAAAATTTAAATCTGTTATTGAATTCTGAAATTAATTTTTCAAGTAAAGTTTTTGATGATTTATTGTTAAAGATGCAATGCAAATTAATCATTTTTAATATGCTATCAATGGCTGGCAATACTTCTTATATTGTGACTTCATTTGTAGACATTTCTTTAATTAATAATTTTAAAGGCCTAAAAATCTTATAATTTTTGGAATTATTGTTTTCTGACAGATTTTTGATGGGATTATGTAATAAACTAAGTACTATTTCTAATGTTTGCTGATTTAAAATCTTTTCTAATATATCTACTGTGCTATCCGATTGAGATATAATATCTATTTTAAGTTTTACTGTTTTTATTCCTAGTCTCAGTTGTTCCAGCATGGTGATAAATTTTTTTTTGGTGGACTTAACGTGGAAATGTTCCACAGTAATTTTTATTTTCTGTGTAATACTCTTAATTGAATCCAAACTGGCTCAAACTATTAAATTATAAGTGTGAGCAATACAAGGAAAATGTTCCCAGTAAGATAATGATATTGCACCTTTCATATATTGTTTGCATTATCTGTTAAACAAATATTTGTTTTATTTATTTCCCAATCGATCGCAAATCTTGCCAATTATTGTTTAATGTATTCCACTGTATGTCACTCGTTACATTCATAACTTCTAAAATAGCTGACTAATTCCCTCATATCTCCTAGTACATAGTGAGCTGTAACTGATTGGTAAGAAGTATCACTAGACATCCAGCCATCAGTTGTTAATGATATAAATGATGCAATTTTCAACTCTTTTATCAATTTTTCTTTGGCTACTACATATTGTGCATCAAGCAGAGTATTGCTTAAAAAAAATTATGAAGGTAGTTTGTAATCCAGTTAAATATATTTCAGTAACTCATTAAAACCGGAATCTTCAACTACAGAAAATGGTTGCAGATCTTTAATTATAATTTTTAAAATCAGATCATTAATTTTTTTCTCTTTGGAAACATTCATTGGCTTCCTAACAAATGACAATAAGTTTCTCTGTTTTCTAATTAGGTTACTATCAGAATCAGATTAAGAAGAGTGGTTGTTCCAGCTATCAGTATCTGTTACTTTGGTTCCATCTATTGTTGCTATTGCTGTTAGACTGAGGACGATGTAGATTTTAGTGTGTTGTAGTTGTTGAAATTATTTCCAATGAGAATATGCTATTATACATAGGAGGATGTTCTTTTAATAAGGGTTTTTATTAAATTTGTTGAACCACCTCTGGCAAAATATGAAGAGGCAAAAATCGCACTTCACCATATATTCCAATTCTTCATTAAAAAAGTTCCAGAGTTTATTCATTTTCTTTTCCATAATGACAGTATGAAAATGAGAAAAATAAAATTGAATTTAATCAAATGAAATGGTTGTAAGCAGAACAGATCAAAGAAATAAAAGAATGAATCTACTGTATTATAATAAAAACATCTATGCAAGCTACAATCATGGTACATTTGAAGAAAAAAATGGTAAGAAATATAGACTTACGCAAGTTAGGCAATTGTTAATGTAATCACTGAACCAATCGGCGTGGCACCATGAAATGGTCATTAACTTAATAAACTACAAACTAACTACTATTTATTATTTAATACTAATGTATGGTAAATGAGTCAGGTGCCTAAATGCATACTGCTGATACATAATCATGTTATTTTCATTCAATTATTGTTGTGACAGAGTAACGATGTGCTAGTAACGACTCATTTTTGGGAGTAACAATTCTGTACTACAAACATGGTTCTAAGGGTTTTAAAACATTTATCAGGACCTTCTAAAGTTCCTTATAAACAAGCATGAAACAAATTATGTATGATTATTGAGGTCTTGTTTTTTGTTATGTACAGTACAGACATTCCTTTTGAAGTATTTATTAAAGGTTGTTTTTCTATAAACCAAAAAATTCCTTGTGAAAAATTTGGATAAGGTTTATTTTATTCACAAGAATTCATTAAAGTGGAAACAGTGTACTTTCCCTTATGTATGAAGACAATATTATTTTTCCTTTGTGGTACTGGTACTTTTATATTAAGTACACAGCATTATTTTTTTCTGCATTATTGATATTTTAAGGAATACAGTAAGGTACTTTGAGACATTTGTACTTGAGATAAGAAATATTTTCAGATTTGGGTGTTATTCATTATCTGATTGCGAATGAATTAATTCCATTATGGTAAGAAAGTTTAAGAATGAGAATAATACTTGAATGAGAATATACCTTTGTATTGATTGTTTTACAAAATGTCATCATCACAAACTACTTAGTGCACAATGCTGTGAATTAATTGACAGAATCTTGTAGTTATGAAATTGTTCAGTTATTCTTTGCAATAATCTAGTAACCTAATATATATTTCTTTTCAAGATGGAAATAAAAAATTGTTTGTAATTTGTAGCTAATAGATGGCCTTGAACTTCAATATTTAGTTGTAGTTTTTTTTTTTGAACTTCTGCAATTAGTTTTAATTAGTTTCCTGGATATATATGTTAAAATTTAATAGCTTATTCTTGTTTTCAGTGCACCGTACTTTTTTTTGTAATTAATAACTTACCATTTATATTAAATTTAATGAATACTGTAAATAAAAATAAAAAGCCCTCGCTTTTCATATGCTCAATTTTTGTGAGAACTAATAAGCCTGAATTTTATTTTTCTGGCAGATTATACTAAGCATCTAGAGAAATGTAAGCTTTTTTTTTTTTTACGCTTTCTAATGTATATGTATCCTTTTTTTTTTAAACACCGCCAGGGTAACTGGACCCACCGTTAGGCATAACTCAGTCGCCGCGGAGTGTCGTGGCAGCAGATTACCCTGCCCCCTCCCTGTCTTGGGGTCCCTTAAGAACCCACCCATCGGGTCTCCCCTGATTCTTCAAGGCTTAACTTTTAATATTAAACTGATTTAATTATAACTTTTAATTCTGAAAAATATTAGTTCAAATATCATTTTTGTTACAGAAACAATGAGAATAAATGAAATGAATTCAAAAAATGAGGAAAAAAATTTATTACAGCAGATAACATACCTTTCACGTAAGTAGCTAATATTTAATTGTATAAATACACACAATGTTTTTGTCTATATTTAAATTATTTTTTTTACCAAAAAAGAAGTGATGGTGATACATAAATATTTTTATAAAGAGCATTCAAATTTATTCATTTTATTAGAAAAAACATTCTTAATTTAATCTTATTTAATATAAGAAAATTTTTAAAAAAATTTTGTGAATTCAGTCCTTTCAACAATAACATGATGAAGGTAATTATCTAATTAAAGTTGCAAACTAACATAATGTACTAAATAGGCTATTAAAATCCGCGTAATCGAATGACATCATTCATGTTAAATTAGATATGAGTAAACACAACATTTATAAGCATGATCAACAAATAAAATCCAGAATAGAATAAAAAGATCTCATTAACAAACCTAAATATATATACCTCAATACAAAAACATTTGTTAAAACAATCAGTCTCCATAAACTCACAAAGCTACACAAATTCAAATTTGTTATATGCCTTATAATAGAGTTCTCACACAAACTTATCCACTTCAAGGACATGGTTATCAGAAAAATACATAAACATGTAATAATATGACTAAAAACCTTCGTAGCTTAAAAGAATCTGTTATTATATCTTGTAACTTAACACATAACATCATTTGACAACAAACTTTACATTATCATCCTAGTAATGGAAATATCCTTCATTCTTAAAAAAAAAAAATTCAGCACAATGAGAACAGGATGGCGTAGCAAAAATTAATACAAAAAGATATTAAATTTTAAAAATTGAAGATTTCTTCTGTATAAAAAAACATTTACTACATTGATTTAATTTTAAAAAAGTGGCAATTGGTTAAATGTGAGTTGTTGATTACATTTTTAACATTACTCAAATGTTATTTGCCAGTTATTGCTTTAAAAGTTGGGTGTTAAAATTGTAAAACAAATTTTTTTTTGTTTTACAATTTTATTTTTTATATTCACATAGTTGCACCACTTCTTTTTTAGTTTACAGTTTTGTACTTTTTAGCACAGATCTGATTGAGGTTTCTCATGCTGTTTTTTTATCATTCCAGTCAAATGCTGAAGTATTTCCTTTTTGTTAACTGTGAAATAGGAATCCTATAATTTTTTATGTTTATATATGTAATGTGTAATTATATAATACATCAGGTTGTTAATTCATATCATGGTGATCTGAATTATTTATTTATTTTATTAATTATGATGGTAACAGAAATGTCCATTCATAAAATTGGAATACTTACAGTATCTAATTTAGTTCTGTGTATGCAGAATCATTGTTTTGTAACCAATTATTATTTCTGTAATTGCATTTTTGAGTAAGCAGTCATCAATCCATTATTTTTTTAACCTTTTAACATTATGTTCTAATTATCCGCAATTAATAAATTAAAAGCTTAGTATTATTTTAGATTATTAATCGTAAATTTGCTGTGAATATTTCTTTCTTGGATAAATAGATTTAAATTGTGTAAGATATAAAAAACTAATGTCACATTTGTAAGGAGGTCGTCATATTAAAGAATAATCCTTCTCTTTTAGGAGGTTCAGTAATTTCATTTTTGTTGTACAAGGGTCATTCAATAATGGAAGAAGCAAATTGAAAAAATTATTTTTTCAATAATAGTAAAACTAAACTCTACTTTTCAGCATAATCCCCGGTTATATTTAGGCACTTATCCCATTTTTCTGTGAGCTTTCTTATTCTGGTAGTGAAGAATTAATTGTTCACTTTGGTGTCTGTGCCAAAGTTACTATGCGATCTAATTTTCCACTGAAAACCGTAACTTCTGTACTAATGTGATTATAAAGATACCCACCTTTTGTGATAATGGATACTTGCACCAGAAATTTCAGTAATTTCCCAAATTTTTATGCATCTGTCCTTGTGAATAAGATATAAATGCAGTTTTACAAAGAACCTGTTAAAACTTTAAGCAGTCTTCTGCTGCATTGAAAGTCTGTGACACTGTATGGTGTTTTATAAGCTGTCTGTAACAGCATACAAATATTATTGACAACCAAAACAGCTAAATAAAATCAGACCATTCAACTAAACCTACCGAGCTGATCTAGTGCTTTTAACGCGACATCGCAAATCAGCTGATTTTGATCAGCTGATTTGCGAGTTGAGAGTTCTAAGGTTCAAATCCTAGTAGGCAGAAAAAAAAAATTTATACCAATCCTTTAATTTCCTAATAATCTAAGAATGAGTAAAATCTAAATTATTTAAATTAAAAAAGCTATTGTAATTCCAATGCTATCTTTTGTTAAGAAATTTTTGAAAATCATGAGAATAAGTGTGTGTTTTCATATTTGCTTTCTTATGCATATAACATGATTTATCGTAATTATGTTTTCATTATATAAATAGATTTATTATATAAATTAGTGTAGTATTATTTTCAATAATTATACTCATAAGATAAATTCTACGTTTGTAATTACATGATTAGAACTATATGTATTCTGTAATTCATTCATCTTCAGATTAAATAATAGGTGGTAGCTTACTTTTATATATTTAGAACATGATAAATTTTCTTAAAAAAAATTAACCTTAAAATAAATACAGTGTAAAACTGTTATAAACAAAGTGTGACTAAGAATAGATTACTTCAAGTCAAATTTGATTGAAACTGATAGAAAAGTAGGTTAAAAACATTACAAGGGCTGTTTTTTTTAGTAAGATCCATTGGCCGTAGCTGTAGAAATGTGCCCCGGCTCCCGGCATGCCTTGCACAAATGCAGACACTATCTGCAGTCGTAGCATCACTGTGTACAGTTTATATTGTGAAGTTGAAATTTTTCAAATAATTGAGCGGCTCACCAATTATGAAATATAGTGTGATTTGATTTTTGACTGCAAGGAACACGTCTGCAACGGACATTCATTGCCAGAGATTTATGGTTTACAGGCCTAATTGAACAAATAACAGTAAAGTGCATAAATGGATAAGACTTCGAGGATGGATGGCACAATATCCATGATGAACCGTGTTTGGTGCCTCCTAATCACAGACAATTTGGTGCATAAGATTGGCACAAAAATTTGTGAAGACTGGCGATTCACAATTTCCACTTTGTCATCAATATTCTCACAAGTTTCAGTGCGATAGAGAATCATTTCTAAAATTTTGCAGTTCAATAAACTGTGCTCGCCGTGGGTTCCCAGACTCCACTTTCTGAAGAACTTCAAAAAAGAAGAATGGCTAGTGCTTCAACAATTTTCATCTCATACAATGAGGAAGGAGCTGAACTTTGTACCATATTGTCACACAGGATGAGACATGGGTTTCTCACATCACTCCAGCAACAAAGCAGCAGTCAATGGAATGGCACTACAAACATCTCTAGTTCAAGTGAAAGCCTAGCAGACAATGTCAATACTCAAGATTATGGCAACTGTGTTTTGAGGAAGACATGGTGTCCTGTTAGTCGATTTTATACCCAAAGGGACAACAATAAACTCAGCTGTGTATTGCAAGACCTTGACAAAGGTTAAGCATGCATACAGAATAAATGATGTGGCTTACTGTCATCTGGAGTTTTGTTGCTGTATGAAAATGCATGACCTCATTATATTGCTCATACTCTAGATTTAATCATCTTTCGGATGGGAGCAAATGGACGACCCAATGAACAGCCTAGACTTTGTGTTGAATGATTACCACCTGTTCCGCTACCTGAAGGAAATTCGTGGTAGTCAGTGGTTTGATGCCAATGATGATGTGAAAATAACAGTTGTGAAGATTGTTTGTCTTCGCAGGTGACTGATTTATATGATGTGGGTATAAACAGTAAAACATATGATAAATGTTTAAACAAACAAGGTAACTATGTAGAAAAGTAGAATAAAGTGTAAAAAGTAAAATAAAATAAAAGAGTTTTTGACAATCTCTTTACTAGTTATGTTTGTATAAAAAAATGAACCTTACTTAAAAATAGCCCTTTGTTTAAGGTTGTTTTCTCTTTTTAACTAACTAGCACAGTATCCCTGTTAGTCCTTTCTGTCTTAATTTAAGTATTTGTTAGAGAACAGGTGGTTAGTGTCTAGCCTTCCCGCCAGGGGATGTGATGTGTTCCCAGTGAACTCTATATATAACAATGCTAACAGCTTCTTCAGAATTACTGGCCCCACATCAAGAAAGTTTCACTTACCCTGGAAGATGTCAGGATTACTAAACAAATTAATAAATCAAAATTTGATGAGCATTCCAGACATGTTTAGAATGTTGTTGTGTATAATATTCTTTTGTAGGATTTAAATTACATCTTCAGAGAAATGAAATTAATAATTATTTTTGTTTTAAATGTGTGGATTTTTTATTATTTATGTTTATAAGTATATCAGGAAGAATTTTATTAATATTTTATTATTTTAGCTAATCTTTTTTTCCAGGTTTAATAGGACAAAAGAGTGATGCTACTGCTGCTGCTTCTAATAAATACGTTTTTTGTAAAAATAAAAATACATTTTGTAGATCATTAAAAACATGCAGTAGTATAAGAAATAAATATGAGTTGAAATTAAATCATCCTAAAAACCAGCCAAAATCTTCAACACAATCGTTATGTTCGACGACTTCATTGTTGCAAAATAGAGATTCAAATACAACTTACTCAAAATTAAAAACACTTCACAAGAAAATAAATGTGCATCCTACATCAAGTCCAAATAAAAATCAGAATTCAGAAGTACTAGTAAAACATGTTGATACAAAATTAGTTGATTCTCTTCCAATTGGCATTAAAAAATCGATTTACATTAATCATAAAAAAATATTTAAAAATTCAAAATCTTCAGATTATGAACAATCAAGTAGTAGTAACAACATCCATTTGAATCCAAATAAGCTTGTTATGCGTAGTAATAAAAACAAAGTAGAATTTGATGATTATACTAGTAATATTTCTAAAACAAATTCTTCTGATACTGTGACTGCTGGATCTTCTTCTCTTAACAAGAACAGTAAAATACCTACAAAAAATTCTATCCATGTTAATCCAAAATTCAGGAAAGATTGTGTTCCAGAAAGTATTGTTCTATCTCAGAGTCACACAGACACCATCACAAAGACTGGTGTAATTTTAAATACTCAAGATATCAATAAAGATAATGAAAAAAGTGGTAAACATTTTGAAAATGATATATTGAAAATATATTTTAATAAAAAGTTTATTAATTGCAGTTCAGCATTGAAATGTGTAAATAGTACATCTGATCCCAGTAAAGTCTTAAATCAGACTGTTTTACCGCAATTAGTTGATAAAGTAAATTCATTAGAAAGTAATAGATTTAAAAAAACTTCTGATAATGTAACTAATAGTAATATCGCTTTATCTTCAGGAAACACATCAAAAATATTCAAGACAAGAAAGATGATAAAAGACCAAAAAAATAAATATTCAACTAGTAAACAAGGACAAAATATAACTTATTTAAAAAATTCTGCTCAGAAGAATGTACAGTCATCTCATTTAAAATATAAATATATTAATCAAAAAGATAATGTGCTAAATCTTGCTGCTGCTTCAAGAAAAATGGCTATTAATAGATTAAATATGGCAAACAATAAGTCTTTCCTTCCCAAAAAATTAATAAATTCTACAAATAAAAATTTAAAATTAAATGTAAAGGAAAAACAGGCAGACAAACAGAAGTTACAACCTGTTTTGAAAAGAATTTCAAATACAAAGTTACCTAAACTAGTTAAATTAAGCAAAACTAAACTAATAAGGGAGAAACTGGATTCATCAAGTACAAATAACTCTAGCTTTAAAATTTCTAATTCTTCAGGGAAAACTTATCAAAATACTACTGGTAATAAGAAAAATAAATCCGTATGGTTAGCACCTGGGAATAATCTTCAATTCGGTATACAGTTAAAAAAGACAAAAACCATACCATTGCATAATAAAGAATCAACTAGTCCTTATAAATTTAATCATGTTAGAAATAATGTATGCAATAAATTTTCTTATATTAAAACAAATGCAAAGGTTTCTGCTAAGAAAATACCATCTGCTTCTATAAAAAATGTAAAGAATCAAAATACAGTTACATCCTTCAATCCAAAGGGAAAATATTATATTCAAAAACACAAAAGTTTATTAGATAGACTATCTCTTAATCCAAATTTTATTTCTGTGAGTCGTACAAAATTAATTAGAAAGTCAAATAATGATACACCATTAGTTCTTAGTTGTGTTAAAAATATACAAAAAAATAACGGAAGTCAAACAACATTGAATGAAAGAGCTGTAAAAGCTCAGCCTCTGAATAAAACAGCTTTAACTCTGAGACTGGCCCGTTCAGTTAAATCAAAATATAAATATATAAGAAATTCAAATTTGAATCGTTTAAAAATTGAACCAAATTTGTTAATTCGAAGAAATCAAAAAGCAAACATCACTAATAACGTGAAAGCTAGATTTGTTAAAGGATTGATGAAAAATGCACCAAGACATCGGTAAGTAATTTCAGAATATTAATATACTATTTCTTAAGTATATTTAGATATAACATTATTATACTTAGAATACTTGACAAATGGATTTGAGTGAATGTAACTTTAAAGTTATCCTTATTGTGCTGTTAACTCTAACTTCAGTAACTATGGTATGTATTTTTTCATCTAATTTAGTGTTGATTTTCTTTTACAATTTAGGATAATTTGCTAACCAACAATATTACTTTAATTGTCTTTTAAGATTTCTTAGATAGTATATATGGGCACAGTTTACAGCTGTGTCAATATGTCAATGTCTTAACAAATCTTTTTGATGGATAAGAAGAATATATGATTTTTTTTATTTGTAACAGAAGGTTAATTTTGTCAAATTTGAAGTATTGCATTAACCCATTGACTGCGGTACTTGTGATCAAATTCTCAATCTAATAGCAGAAATGTTTTTTCTTGTTAAATCAGTGTTTTTGAGTATGCACTGATTTGATTTCTTGGTAAAAGTGGTTATAAAGAAGAAAACTCAAGAAACCTTCACCACGCACCTGTTGTGTGGTCCACCTGATGAAGTGATTTACTCCTGTAGTTTAAGCAACCATACTTTACATATAAGTAAATTCATCTTTATTGTGAAAATAAGGTAATAATAAAGCAATGTGCAACATATTTTTTGCTGTTCATAAAACATGATGAAATACAATAGTAACACTGATAAAATTAAATTTACTAATTTTTTTTTTCCAATTATTAGTATAATTTATAGTTGGTCTATTTATTTTAAAATATTACGTTTTATATAATAAAGCATTAAAAGTCACTTATTTTTTAGTATTATAATAAAATTTTCTATCCATTATAGTGAATTTATTTTAAATACCTCAAAATTAGATTTAAAAATGAAGAATACTAATAATAAATATAGTTTAAACACAGTTTTAAGATATTTTTTGTTGTATTTATAAAGCAGTTTGTATATTTTTAGTAACAAAATTTTAAAGTAAAGTCAAACTACATAAAGATACTTAGCTCAAACTGTATGCGAAAATACATATTTACAGAATGAAACTTAAAATTGAAATAATAATTTCAAAAATAAAAAATATAAGTAGATTCTATCAGATTCCATAAAACATTGAATATAAAATTGTGGAATAATAGTAAACCATATTAGTGTTCTTATAGCTAAATATTTTTTTTTAAAAATGAGTAATATATAAAACATTATTATTATAGTAAAAACAAATAAATGTTTATATAATAAAGCATTTTTATTACATCAGTATTTATAAAACAGTCTAGAACTGGTTCACCAAGGCAATCTTTGCAGCTAATAGTGTCATTTTCCCAGTTTGTTTTTTTTTTTTCATATGTTATAGTTTTTTCTTTTTACACTTAATTTTGAGGGAAAATTAATTTTTTGTTGTTGAAGAACTTATAGCATTGGTAGTTCTCTTGGTCCAAAAAGGGTACTAATAGCTTCATCTCTGAAATATATTAATTTCATTGTGGATTTAGTATGGTTTTTAAACATTAGATAACCATTACTCATTATTCCTAACTTCATTATTTATGTATCCCTCCATTATTTATGTATTCCTAACTTCACATACCACTGAGAGAGTTTTTTTCACAAGGATAATATGCTAGAAGCTGATCGATCACTCTTATCAATCCTCTCTCCCCATACATTTGTTGTAATTAATAACTGTGGCTGGTTTTCTTATTGTCTTTCCTCTTATGTTTGTTTCTTCTTGAATTCCATCTTGCTTTGATGATATAACATATCATATCATATTCCATTTCAAGATGCATATGCCGTCCTCTGTAAACTGTTCATAAACTTGGCCCTTTTTTTAATTTCTTGTGTATCAACTCTGCTGGATTATCATTTCAACTTTTTTCTAAAGTTCCCAGTACAAGTCTTGTTATCCAACAGGAATTTTGTCAGTGGTATATTGAAATATTTATCTGTGTGGCCTTTGCTGCTGACCTCAAGGTCTTTTGTTCCACAGTATACAAGACATTATAGAACTAAGCCATCTGTCTGGGTTAACATATAAATTTTATTCCATATTTATCTTTCTGGTTAATATCTTGCCAGATAAATAATCTTTCTCAACAGAGAAGCATTGATTCAACAGTTGAGTCTGACTCAACTGTTTATAGGATAGAATATGTCTGTCATGTTTATATAAAACTGCTCCAATAGAGGCTTAATTTTGTGCAAAGGATGTGGTAGCAGATCATTGTCAGAGGGATTAAAATTGAAATGAAGGCAGCACGGAATGAGCAAAAGTATGTCTCAGGACATGACTGAAGAGATAGTTGGAAAAAAGTAGATTTTATTTTTTCTCCAAAATCTTGATAGGTCAGACACATTTACCAGTCATGTACAATAAAGCTAGGAATTTGGTGAAATCTTCATTTATATTTTTCCAAGATATAATTCTTGATAGGGGAGAATCTGTCATTTGCAGTAATCTTTAGAAATACATATATTTTAAAATAATAAACTTAAAATAATTTTATAAAATGATAAAACTTGCATCAAAGTTGTTTTAATCGACTGTCTGATCTGATAAAAAAATGTTTAACACCAGAACATTGTGAAAATTACACAAATCAAATGCCAAATGAAAAGTAGAATTAAAAAAATATAAATATTTAAGGAGAGTGGAATTTTACACATGTACTGTTTTACAAAGACACCATCTTGTAATGTCGCAACCACACAATTGCTGCATGGTCCGCAGGCAATGTGTTAATTTTTAGAAGTATACTTATTTTTATTAAATTTTCTGCGTTGAGGAATTGTGGAGACCTGTAGAAATTACAACAGAATAGTT
This sequence comes from Zanna intricata, assembly GCA_010016005.3. Taxonomy (NCBI): domain Eukaryota; kingdom Metazoa; phylum Arthropoda; class Insecta; order Hemiptera; family Fulgoridae; genus Zanna; species Zanna intricata. The sequence goes on along the minus strand of JAAAKQ030124729.1, from coordinate 12,152 downwards.
CCAGAATCCTTGTAAGTAGGATAAGTTTTGAACATTTGATATGTTTCTGCATTCACAGTATCCAACTAAGGTTGACTTATTTCTTTAATGCATTTTTAATTAGAAATATAAACCTATTTCAAATTAAATACTGTTTAATAATTAATGCTTTTAATACCTTTTTTTTTTTATTATTGGTGAGACAAATTATTTTTAGTCTTCCATCTGTTTCTTTTACTTCTGAATAAATAATTCTATTTATAATATTCCATAGACATGTTTTTTAAGAAAGAATGTTTTGATGTAAAAATAAAAGTGAGGCAGAAAAACTGTTATACATTAAAAACATCCATATATCTATTATTCTTCCACACAGTCACTATGCTTTATTATTAGTATTTGAAAAATTCTTCTACCAGTGATTTAAACCAATTATTTTTCTCATTGTTTCTCATTTCAAGATCTCTGAAATGGAAGCCATTGTTTTAAATGAAAAAAGATAATTATCATTCGTGTGAGGGTCAAGACTGTATAGTAGATATTAAAAAATTTTGCAATGAATTCATTTTAATTTTTGAATTATCTTTATTTCATTATGTAGTTGAGCACTGAATAGAAACAAAATTGTTTTGGACAGTATGATAGACTACCATCTGAAGCTTCAAAGGTTTTGGAAACAAGTACAATTCTGAAATTAACAAATAAGTATGAAACAGGTTCATGGCCTGAAGATTTACTTGAAACTATTTAATACTATTACCAAAGAAACGAAATGCCAAAGAATGCAAAGATTATGGAACAATTAGTTTTATGTCATATTACCAAAGCTGTTACAAGGATAATGCTCAAGAGAATTGAATCAAAGATTGAGATGAACTTGGGGGTGAACCAGTTAGGTTTTAGGAGAGATAGAAGGATTTGTGATTTAGTGGGATACCTGATAATGCTTGGTGATAAGATGTTGAAAATGAATAGAGATGTATGTTTTAGGAAAAAGTTATTGATTGGGTAAATTGGAATGTGTTACTCTAGATCTTGAAAGATATTTGTATAGATAGGAAAGATAGGAGGCTTATTAAGGAATTGTATCTTTCACTGGTACGTATTGATATTCACTTGGAAAAGGCCATAGAAAAAGCCAAGGATATTGTGGTTCGGTGAAAGAACAAAAGTAATCAAATATGCTGAGGACCAGGTAGTGCAGGTTGAGTCGAGTAGGAGCTTCAAAATATTAGTAAAGTAGAATAAGAACTGGAGATAAAGATTAACTTAGGGAAAACCAAGATGATGAAAATGAGCATAAAAAGAAGGTTCAGTTAACATAATATTGGAAGAAAAGAATATAGACCAAGTAAAATCCTTTAAACTAGGGAAGCTTGGTGAAATGTAACAAAAGTTGTATGGAAGAAATTAAAAGTAGAATAGCAATGGGTAAAGCAGCATTTGAAAAGATTGTTAACAGCAAAAATAACATTGATTAAATTAAGGAAGAGGTTTGCTAAGTGTTGTAATCTGGAGCAAGGTGATTCATGTACTAATAAGATAAAAGAAAAAAGATATTTAAGTAGCTTTAAAATGTAATTGTCGAAGAGAATGTTGCAGGTGAAGTGGACTGGTAGAGTAGGTAATGAAGATGTAGGGTTATGGATTGAGGAAGAGAGGAAGCAATCATAAGAAAGAGAAAAACATCTTGGTTGAGACATATCTTGTGAAGAAACTGCCTGTTAAGAACGATAATCAAAGGGAAGGTAGAAGGTAAACGAGGAAGGAAAAGAAGACTGATTGGAATGCTGGAAGATATAAAGTATCAAGAATGGGATAAGTTACAGAGAAATGAAGGATGATACTCAGGATCAGAGAAGTCGAGAGCATATGATTGAAACCTGTCATAAGACAGATCTACAAGAAAAGTTCTTGTCTGAACATCCTTACTTAAATTTTTTGGCCTCTGAGACTAAAAACGCCACTGCATCAATTTCTACCTGGTTTCAACGTTAATGTATGATATTTAATCTTCACTTTGTCGCAATGTGGTTTCACAGATCATAAATCACATTAATTCTACACCTCTGAGTTTAAGCTTTAGCTCCTTATTCCGTATATAAACATTTTTGGCACCCACCTTTGCACATATTCTTTTTCCCAGTTTTTCCATTTAATTTTATAAATTAGTGGACAAAAAGCGTTAGGAAATTCAATTTGGTAGTTCTGAAATTATAAGTCATATTAACAAATTTTTTCATTGACTTTTTCCAAACAATTTATTTGTGATCACAATTTGGCGATTGCTTTATTCTGTGTTATTATGAACATTCATCCTGCCTTCTCAAAACTACAAAGTTTTCTAACTTTACAGCAAATTTTTTTTCATTGTTAAGAAACAGTTTGAAATCTCATGCTTAGTGGAACTGTTTTAAATTAACATTCATTTCAGTTATGTTACACACAGCAAATGACTAGAATGTGTTGCCAACAGGTGACTTCAGATAGAAATAAATTGTTGCTAAACATTTACAAATAAATCTATTTCCTAAGTATAAACAGCTGCAAGGTTAAAATTGTCTGTTATATGTATTAGTAGGTTTCTTATGCCAGTTAAAAGTTAACTAACATTTTAATTATTGTTTAAAAGTCTAAATTTTAAAAAAATTCTCTTTTAACTACAGACTTAGCCCAATTATAGTTACTCTATTCCAGATTTTTCTTTTCTTTTCTAATGTCATTTGAAATTATAGTTCATTAAAGAAAATCTCATTTAGTGAGACAAACACAAAGAATGGACTAATAGGTTTTGTTAACTGTTATGTTGAGTAAACAACAGTGGTGGTAATGATGGCTAGTTATTTTTACACATTAACTTTATTCATTAATGCTACATTTAAACAATGTTTTTTTTTCCCCAGGAAAAAATCTGTTACTATTGGTGGAATCAATTATCATACAACAAAAATGAAATTAAGAAGAAAGTTTCCTATAAAAGGTAAACTATTTAAATTAAATATTTTTATTTAGAAAAAATATTCTCTAGATTAAATTTAAAAACTGTTTACTGAGTGCATGTAAACTATTTTGGAGCCCAATTTTGTTTTTCAGTTTATTTCAGTAACTTTATTTATCTTTAAATTATTTAAAAATTAATTATTGTTTTGAATTTATTATTTTTTCAAGTGTCTAATTTTCAAAGCCCGGGTATATATAGTTTTTAATCAGTTATTTTTTAATGGTTTTTGTACTTTTTTTGTGCATGTTTTTTGAACTATTTTTTATTATAAAACTTTATTTTGAATCAGGTTTCAGAATGTTACAAAACCTATAATTTAAATTCACTCATCCCCAGAAAAAATATATATTCTTTTTCTTGATGAATTCGTTTCTCAATATCCTGTTTTTATATATCAGTATTATTCTTTTTGTGTTTAATCTTACAGAGTTAATGATTTTTTTTTTAGTAATTTTTCATATATGATCGTGTAATTCAGACTGTTGTTCATTTAACAGTTAACAGGGGTGTTATCAACTGTAACTCTGCCTCTGAAGATAATATTTAGTGTCATGCAGTTTCTCACTGACTACATTTAGGAAGTTTATCATATTTTTTTAAAACTTATAATTTTTCTTGTAAATTGAAATCTAACAAGACAGATAATAATCACAATGAAACTATATTAACATAATACTTAACATTAAAAACTGTTCAAAACTTATGCCCAAAGAAAATTAAAAGATTTAAATAGATATGAATCAAACCGTAAGGTCAGTATACACAATGTAGAAAGATGAAACAGCCTGAAAAACGAATGGCCTGAAGTTATTACACTGTACGTGTGCATAGTCTACCATATTTTACTTATGGAAATCTGGTACTGTACTGTATATCATTAGTCAGCTAGCGACAAAACCATGATATGATATGACGCATTTCCTTTGATCTTTTCTACCTAAATGTTAAATATGTGTACTACAGTATTGTAAAAGCATAAACAACATAACACAGTGCAATAAACATAAATAATCCATTTTGTATATAACAAATAAACAAAATTTAAAATATTGATTCAATAAACTGATTTTTTATTTTATTGCATGAAGAAATTTTTACAAATTTCTTATAGTTTGGTTTGGTTTTAGAAAAATTATTCAATAATCTGGCCGATTCAATTATCCAATAATTCTAATTAGCAGCATCTACTATACTGTATAAATAATTAAATTTAAAAAATATTTATATATATGCACAATTTATATTATTAATAATTATTTGTTAGTTAATAGTGCTAATGAGTAACAATTATTTATAAATAAGTTTAGGATTGTACAGGCTTACTCAAGCACATACGCACATATAAGCAGTGAAAGTCTGTGCTTGCACTCTGTATTGTTTTCTCCCTTCACCAGTATTTGTCTCGTTTTACTCTGTGCTCTGAAAGTGTACAGTTGTGTGATCTTTTAAAAAAAATGGAGTGTCAGTGTTCAGGTGTTTTTACTAATGAAGCTTGCCAAAAAAGTGTATATGAAATCTTTTATAAAGACTTAAATCAATTAAAGATTATAGTAATAAAAACCTATTGTTTTCTTTAAGAATGAACTTAGGTCATATCAACTTGTAAATCCTGAAATAAAATAGTTGAAAAATTTTATCATCTCAAAGGCCAGTCTTGCCCGAATCCTTTCAAAAAACATAAAAAGCCTAACAAAAGGCTTAAGTGCAATAACTTTGGATCATTATTCTAAAAATCTATCAATCTTATATCAGGAAAATTATTGTGCCAAACACGATACTCTAAAATATTTGTTGTCAAAGAAATGGTTGGTGAAAGTTCATATAAAGAATTTTATACCTCATCAGAAACTATAAAAAAGGTAGATTCAGCTTGTGCTATTCTAGTTTTATCACCTGCTTGTAAAATTAGAATATTAAATGAAAAAAGATCTTGCCTTGAAAATAAAAATTGCAAAAGTTTCTATCAGAAAAAATTTGGAAGTTTCATTTTAAAAGGAAATTCCTACTTCTGATCCAGATGACAGGCTCTCAAAATTTACAAACTGAATATGATGATCTGATAGAGAAACTAAATGTCATAATTACTACAAAGAGAGTAAAATTAAAATTATCTGTTTACTTCCAAATCTTAGAGCTGAGCAAACATAAGCAATAAATTTAGTGTCAGAACATATGGTTAAATTAGAAGCCTATTAAAAGAACAGGTTATTTTACCTGAATACAAAAAAGGAGAACATCAAATGTAATAATTGAAGATAAATTACAAAAAATTAGAAGTTTTTATGAAGATAATAAAATTAGTCGTTTGGTGCCTTGGAAAAAGGATTGTTTCATTGAAGGAAAATGGTACTATGGTTCAAAGGCAAAAACAGTTGCTTTATAATTCAAACGTGCTAATTCCTGACTTTAGAAAGAAGAACCTTGACAAATTTGAAAGATCAAAATTCTTCAATTTCAGGGCAAAATGTGTTGTTGCGGTGGGATCTGGTACTCGTAATGTATGTGTGTTTGTATCACGAAAACGTAAAGTTGTGGATTAATAGTGCCAATCTTAAAGTTGATTTTTAATTTAAACTTATAGCTGATGATCTTTTGGAAATTCTGGTATGCAAAACAAATAGGAAAATGTCAAGAATATCCAGACAAACAGGCCTTTATTTACATGTTTGAACAATCTGAAGAAGACTCGATCCAAACTATATAAAATACAAACGGTGGTTAACAAAAAGCAGAACTGAAATTGTGATAATTGCAAAATCACGAGAAGAGTTCTTTTATTAAATAACAAGTTCCTACTTTGAAAAATTACCCCAAAAAAAAAAAAAGTTGAATTTTGTTCATTCTTTAGGCTATAAACTTTGCATGAACAAAATCATATTAGGTAGGTAGGTAATAGGGCTTCGATTTGTAAGCCAAAATGTACTGAACACAATGCAGTTTATTTGAAAAGAGTAGAGCAATCCAGTGCTGAGTAATTTAAAAAATTGTAAAAGCTGGTGAATGCAAAAAAAACAGCTTGAGTATTAAAAAAAAATGGCCGCCATTTTTTAATAGAATACAATAAAAAAATTTTTTAATTATTTTTGGACTACCAAAACATAAGATAACGCACCTATAAAATATGACATTTTTCTGGTTTTCCAACCAGAAAACCAACTGGACTATTTGGAATGGATTGACCCATTTGCTATACCATCAAATCGGCAGTTTTGTTGTTTCTGTTTGTATTGATTGGGAAAGGGTAGTGCTAATCATGAATGCTTTAGTTGCTACCCTAATACACTTGGAAAGATTCATTTGTATAGTGAAGTTTGTAGTTTTTCTTAATTCCAACCAGAGCTGAACTATTTGGAATGGATTGACCCATTTGCTATACCATCGAATCGGCAGTTTTGTTGTTTCTGTTTGTATTGATTGGGAAAGGGTAGTGCTAATCATGAATGCTTCAGTTGCTACCCTAATACACTTGGAAAGATACATTTGTACAGTGAAGTTTGTAGTTTTTCTTTTTTTTTTTTTTTTCTTTTTTAGTTCTAATACTTAAGGTGGTAATTTTGATTAGGTAAATGTTTTTCTTCTTTATTTTATAGTTATCTAGAAATTAAAACATATAGAGATAAAAAATGTAATTTGTTCTCTTTTCTGAAACAAAAAAGTTTCCAGGAAACAATAAAATCAGCTTCGCAAATTGTTAAGGAGTTGTGGCTTTTTGTTATTGGATTCAAATAACATTATACGAGGAAAAAAATTAGTTTCTTGTATAAAATTGTCAACATTGTTTTTACGGTTGTTTTGGAGAAATAGGCAGAAAAATTTGTTTCATACAGTAAATTGTTAAAACAATTTATTCATAAAATTAAAGTTTTACCAAATTTTACAGAATAAAAAATACTCATTAAACTAAGAATATTTTTATTCATAATTCCAGTAATTAAAGCTTATTTCTATTATGATAAACTGTAATTTTTAATCTGTTCTCAAAAACAGATTTTGAATTAGAGCTTTGGTTTATGTTAACATAATTTGTCAAGATAAGAAATCTGTCAATTTTTATCTTATCAAAGTTCATTTTAAAGTTAATAAAATACTCCAAAAAGAGTTCTCTTGATATTTTTTTTGAATTGCATAGCTTTCAAGCTGTTCTCACAATTTGTTTTTCACCGTCTTAATTCTTGTAATGAATCTGTTTTTTAGCGTTTTTAGTTTCAAAAAATATAAGTATTCAATTATACTTTTATAAAATTTTGTGTTGTGTTAAATTACTTTGCAACTCCTGTTCTTCTTCCTTTAATAATGAAATTTTTTTTTTCTTTTTTTTATAAATTGCTAAATTGGTATGTTGGATTTGTTTAAATTTTCTGATTTGTTTATGAACAGTTTATATTACGAAAATAATTTTTTCCAGCTAATCATTTGTTCTTTGATGTTTTTTTTTTTTGTTTATATTTATGTAGCTTTATCAATTTATATTCTTGATAATTTTTTCTTTTCAGAAGGAAAAGTTGATGCCAACAAAATTGTAAAAAATAAAGGAACATCTTTTTGTATTAGCAATACTGGAAGATCATTGAAAAGAATTACTTCTGCAATGGCAGTACCCCGGGAACGATTAAATTCTGTTGCTAATGCTGTTCGTTATGGTTATAACAATGTTCTACAACGTTCAAATACTCACTTTGCACATAGCAAAGTTACGTAAGTTTTATTATTTTACATCATCCTCAATAATCTATTGAAGATAAATCTATATTTTTAATAAAAAATGAAGAAACAACTAGAATGATTTTTACAGAGTAATTAATACTGACTGAGACTTAATTATGCCCCATTATTAACTATTCACTTACATCTAGTATGATTATAGATCATAACATTCTGATTTGATATATTAAAGAAGCTGACAACACAGTTGTAATACTTTCTCATCACACAGTTTTTTCTGATGCACAGCTTACACACACAACCTAATTTAACCCTTAGCGCTCTTTTGGCCTGCAATACAGATCAAGACTTTCCCATGCGCTGTCCGTATTTTAGAGGTTGCTGTTCTGGCAACTCTCCTGCATTGCAGGCCACAATTACTTCAGTAACTCTCTGCATATTGGTATACTGTTGTGCTCATCAGCTCTGATTTATTTATGAGGTACACAACTGATGTTAAAGTCTATTCAAATGTACAAGTTATTTTAATTGTAATTTATTGTATTAACTTTAATTAAGGATTATGTTTTAACTTAGTATTTATATTTTAATTACAATTACTCCATTGCTATATTATATGTTACCATTATAAAAAGTAGTAATAAAGCTGCCTAAAACAAGGCATCGAATGAAAATTTGTTATATAGGTGTTCCAAAAATAATTGTTTAATTTCAGGGTGATTAAGAAACATTTTCATAACAATGATTTTATCATGGTACTGTATATAAAAATATTTTAATATAATTATAAAAATTACAATATGGAATAAAAAATGAATAAAATGTCTAGAAAATACATATTTTAGTAACAAAAAAAAAAACCGTTTGTGAAAACATGACTATAAGTATTTATTGTACAAGGAAAGAAAATGGAGATTGTTTTGAGTTGTTAGACCATTATATGTTTTCATTCATTAGTTTTGAATGCAAGCACCTAAAAATATAGTTTAGTTATAAATAAAAGATAATTTCATTTACTATGACAAAATTGTTAACAAAATCAATAAACATTTAATTAATTTAACAGCGCTAATGTAAGTCATGATGAAGCAAGGGAATTATTTCTCAGTTCATGATCTAATGTATGAATAAATTTTATCATTACATATACTCAGACTTGTTAATGTGTTATTTCTAAACAAGGCCGTGATGTCACCAAAATTTATAGAAACGCAGAGAATGTCATATAAAATAAATAAAAGATGTACTTTGGTGGCCTGCAATGCTGGCCAAGAGAGTGTTTGAACGTAATGACTTTGGCCTGCCAAGAGAGCTGTGAGGACAGACTTCATAACCAATCAGAGCTGTGTGCAATATGGCGATGTCCGCAAATTGCAGGCTAAAAGAGGTGAGAGACAGATTAGTATAATTTTGCCAGGGCACAAAGGGTTAAAAATATTTATCATTTTATTTAAATATAAAATTTGTTCAATTGTCTCTGTTTTTCAGCTTATATCAGTGAATTATTGATAATAAAATTCTATTTTATTTTTAAATGATTTTTTTTTATTGTTTCAGTCAAGCTAAACAAAGGAGTATTGCATTACTTACTAAGAAGCTAAGGAAGTGTAATGAACCTTGTCTTATCTTTAATCGTTTCGGTCAGTGTTCTAGTAAAGAAAGAGGAACCTGTAATCGTCTCCATGATCGAAAACGTGTTGCCATTTGCAGGAAGTAAGTATGATTATAATTATAGGATAAACAGTTATTGTGCTTTTATCATATGGGTATAAGATTGAGAAAGAGAAGGAATTTAATTTTCCTTTCAGTTTACCAGTAGAACATTAACCTTTACATACTTAAAAATTAGGAGAAACTGAATATAAATGCAAACATTACATTTTCAAATTCCTTAATGCTACCAGCATCAATCTTGCATATATAACTTTCTTGACCACTTAATCTAGGATGTAATAACAATTTTAATTCATTGAGATTAAACAAAAAAACCTCCAAGCAAACTTGAAGATCACTGCATAAATAATTGATGAAATTCGTAATTCTGTGCAAAAGTAAATTTAATTTAAGACATGGGAATCACAAGGCCTTATTTCCACAACTGAATTATTCAATCTTTAGCTATAAAGAATACAGTTTGAAAGTTAAACAATTATACTGTTCTTCAACACAAACAGTAATACTATGGGACAAATTTAAATTAATTTTCTACTTTATATATGCTTCCTGTCTTACAAAAAAAGAAAAAGTAAAAAGATATTAAGTTAAAAAATTTAACTTAAGTTTAAGTTAATGGAATTTATTGTGTAATTTTATTACAAACCTAAAACTATAGTGGTCAGTATCATTGCAGCAACTATGTATAATAGTGCCACTTGATGTTAATGTTACAAAAAAAGTAATTTATAACAATGCACCCTTTTAGGACTGACAAGAAAATAAAATTGTGTGTGAAAAATACTATGGGGATTTCCCAGGTTTGGTAGTTGTGTAGTTTAATGTACCACAACTTTTTACTGGTTGGAGATAACAAATTTTTTTTTTTTTTGTTACAAATAAAACATTTTTTTTGGATAAGTGAATTTTTTGGAAAAGTTTACTGAATGTTTTTTTTTTTTTTTTTTTTTTTTATGTCTGAACCGAAGAAAAAAAAATTCAAAAATGTTAATTTCATCTTTTTTACTAGTAAAACAATAATAAAAAAATATTTGAATCTATAATTCTTACAGTGATAGAATCTGTAATAATTTTTGTACAAAGAACTGAATTTTCAAGTCTCTGAAAATTTTTTTTTGAAATCTGTAAGTGTTACAATTTTGACCATCGAAAAGCTAAAATTACATTTTTCAACAAGTTTCATTATTTTTTTTTAAATTGTAATCAAATAATACTAAGTAAAATGTATAGACTTACCAAAACTAAAACTAACTGCAATAATTCTCAAAATTTTCATCACATAAACCTCAGTTTTCTGTTTTTGAAGTAGTCCTTTTCTTCACATTACAGCGCAACAAAATTTTCAAATACTAAGATATATACAAACACAACCAATAAAAATAACCTAATATTTACATAAAAAAGTTAGTTATTCACATAATTTAGCAACTGTGATAGGGGTAACACATTCCATGAAGACCCATTTCACACTTTGAACAAGCAGTCCTAGATTTTTTCATTCTTCTGCCTTCTTGCAAACTCTTTTTGCTACATACTGCACAACACCTTTCCTTTCTGCCAGGTAGCTTTATCAGGCCTGCTTTATGAGGTCCATCACCACTTTTACTTGCTGGGATAAAGACATCTCTGTTTGATGCTGAAAGCCACTCAGCTGATATGTCTTCAATAACTGACACTATGAATTGATATCTTTTGAGTGGTTTTGCAGAAGTATTATGTTTGTACAAAATGTAACTATTGAGCATCATCTGACCCATAATGTTGGAAACCAGTTTTTTTCCAGTATTTTACACTTCTTTCATCTAAATATGAGTATAAAATCATATCTGATGTATCAATACCTCCCATGTAATTGGTATATTGGCGAATGATCATAGGCTTTGTTATGGTTACTATTTGACTTCTTCGCACTTTACACTCTTTGTCAACATCTACAGCTTGAGCTTTTGATGAACAGAGTACAACTGGTTTTTTCTGTGATGGTTTTTCTCTCTAAGCACATAAAAGTAAAGTAGATTTTCTAAAGTAATTTTTCTGTCCGACTGCAAACTTTTCTTTTATTTTTGCAGGTAAATGTTTTCTTTTTTTCGAATATTACTGGTATAATACGTTCTATTTTCAAATAAATATTTTGTGAGGGACAGTAGTAAAAACGTTGTCACAAACAACATGGAAACCTTTATTCCAATAGTTACACATGTTTAGAAGTGTAGTAACTACAATGTGACCAAGACCATTTTCTTTTATTGCCTGCCTCTCAACAGTATCTTGATTGGCTTTACCTCTGTAACAAGTGAAACCTAAGCAATAGCTAGTTATAGAGTCGTACAACATCCACAGCTTAACTCCCCATCTGTAATGATGTTTATTTGGCAAGTACTGAAGAAGCTGGGTACGATTTTTATTTCCAACTAAACTTTCATCAATCGTTAAGTTAGTTAGTTTAATCGATAAGTTAGTTTTGACAATATTATTTTCATTGGGAAAATAATATTGTCAAAATATGTTATTTGCATGACTCATAATAGGTTCAGATTTTGCACATGGATTGTACCCAGGTTCATTTACTTTTGGCAAAGTTTCATTATTTACAATATGAAAAAATGTATAACTACTTTCAAATCGGTCTCGACTAAACATTTTACCAAACCAAGGGGTGGATTGAGAAGGTGTCGTTGTCCAGTATGATTTTATTGTTGGTTTTTTTATCAGTCCCATGTTCAAAATCAGCAAGAAACGCCTTCATTTCTAATAGGGTCACATTTTTCACCAAATACTGATTTGCAAATCAGTTTGTTTCAGTTACGAATAAATTCAGAAGAATTTCAGTGAAAAA